>CAJQZJ010001166.1:1239761-1282640 GCA_907164525.1 Lophiomys imhausi
GAGAGAGAGAGAGAGAGAGAGAGAGAGAGAGAGAGAGAGAGAGAGAGAGAGGAGATTCCACCCTAAACAGTTGGCACTAGGCCAGGGAGCTTAAGCTATGATTGACAGGAGTACCTATCTGGAGTAAGCTTGACCTGTGAGAGGTGAGTCCAAATCCGACACCCTGAAGCTTACTTGAATTTTTTTAAGTCCACAAAAAGGAGATAAAAGTTTTAGATATGTTAGCATTACCACTATTTGTAATCTTTATTGAAATCCATATTGTAGAAAAAGCTGTAGATACAAGCCTTTGAATCCTAGTAAAAGCCTGGGGACCCAAAGAAATTAATTTGGGTTAAAAGCATTAACAGTGTTTCCTTTGTCCAGAGGGCTTGATATATACATTAGAATATATATATATATATATATATATATATATATATATAATGTTTTCAGCACAATGAGGAGTTTTTGTCTATACTTAGAAAACAACCAAAGGAAATTAAAAAATTTGAACTTGTTAATATGAAAAATAGTGCAGTGTTTTACCAGGACTAGATTAATACCTTATCAGAACTCCATTGATTAATTCTAAAACTCTGAACTTTTGAAATCTTAATATAACAATAGCATGAAGAGGATAAGAAGTCTTTTTTTAAATAAATTTATTTATTTGTTGCTTCAGGTTACATTTCCATCATATTGTCCTCTTTCCCCCCTTCCCAGCCCCACCCTCCCACCCTCTACTCTCTAACCCTTCCATCCCACTCCTCTGGAGTGGAGTGTCCCTACATAACAGTCCCACACCCCAGTTCAGAAGTCATATGAGGGCCAAGAGCCTCCTCATACACTGGGTGCCTACAAGGCAGTACCATCAGTGAAAAGTGTCTCATTGCCAGGGAGAGAAAACTGAAAAACAAACAAGCAAAATGTCTATGTCCATGTTCCCTTTGGTGCATTGGTTGTAGTATAGATATTCTGTACTATATAGTTAAAATCTGACTATAAGTGAATAGATGCCATGTGCATCCTTCTGAGTCTGGGTTAGCTCACTCAGGATGAGCTTCTCCAGTCCCATCCATTTGGCTGCAAATTGCATAATTTCATTATTTCCGATAGCTGAGTAGTATTCCATTGTGTAGATGTACCACAGTTTTTTAATCTATTCTTCAGCTGAGGGACATCTGGTCTTAAATACTTTTTCCACTTAGACCTTTACAACTTGCATTTACTGTCTTAGACTTTCATAGCTTACATAAGTTTCAAACTTTAAAAAAAAATCCAATCATTCACTACCAGACACAGTGATTGATTATTGTGATTAGTCATTGCAAAGCAAGTCCCTTTAAATAAAGGAATCATTAAAAAAATTATTTTGGAACCATTTTCATGAGTTTATCTCTTTCGGAGTAGGCAAGCAACTTAAAAGTCTCCTTTCTGTCTTTCTCAGCAGGAGTCTAGCAGCTCCCAAAAAGTGAGGTCTGATTTTTACATATAGTGAACTAAAAAGGCTGCTAAAGTCCTGGGGAAGGAGTTGTTTTGCTTGCTGCTGTTAACATAAAGTTAAGTCAGCTATTAATATTATCTGAGATCTGAAAAAGATAAATTATAACAGGAAGTGAAGTCCACATGGCCTATGTATCAATAAAATGACAGAGGCTTACTTACTCCGGTGATTTCGATGGCTTCATTGAGTACAGTGGTCACAGGTCTTCTGCTGTCACACGAGGCAGCATTACATCTTCAGCTCCTATCCAGAACAGCAGAGGCCTTTGGCTCCCAGACCAAGAAGGTCTAAGAGATTTTCATGTGGGAAAGAAATCTGGGAAAACTGGCCTGCTGGGTGATGGGGTGATGGTATGCATTCTAAATGTTACTTAATTGGTCCTGCTTGTTGTCTGCTACTTTGTTTTCTAATCATTGTCTTTGATTGGTTGAATAAATGCTGAGGCCTGAGATTGGGCAAAGACAGAGGTAGGCAGGACTAAGGCATGGGCTTCAGAAGCAGAGAGGTTCATGGGTAGAAGAAGCCTCTAGCAGAACAAGGAGCAGCCTCCGGTAGAAGAAACCTCCAAGACAAGCAGCTAGAGCAGGAAGGTGGAGCATGCCATGGGTTAGAGAAAAGAACGTCATTCCATGTGGCCTGGAACATCAGCTTATTGTGCAGAATGGCAGTCCAGGGGACGTATGTATATATGGGGTCATATTTGGGTTATAGAATCAGGAGATAGCTTAGATGGGCTAAGATTGCTCAACTCAGGCCAAATCTTGTTAAAATCCATGTGGTGTCTGTGTGTGCTCATTTATAATGGTGGGTTAAAGATTAACACCACTGACCAATTAAATATGATATAAATGCTGCTAAATAATTTAAATACCCTATTTCTACACTGTGGCAAGGCAGAGTAGGTCAGTTAACACAACAGTGTCCACAGTATGGGCAGAGTCCTGCCAGTGGGTGAGAAATGAAGAAGTTCTTCCCAGTGGTTAGTGCAATGCAGGTGGAGTCATCTGTGTCCATCTTCTTCTTTGGAAACCTTAGGATTGCCTCTAGGAGCTTGCATTTCTGCCGAAGTTTTTCATTAAACATTTTAAATGCCATATTCAGCAGATCTCTGAAGAGGATGCAGACCGTTATCTATTAAGGGTACATGATTTTAAACAAAATTTAAGCTTGTTTTTAGATACTAGATTTGTCGGAGGAACAAGTCCTGCCATTGAGCAGGAGCAAGGCCTGCTGCTAGAGTACACATGCCTGGCTAGGCTTCTGCATGCAGCCAGCCTGAGACCTTCATGCCTGCCCATGCTGGGACTGGGACCTACTCAGCCTGAGACCTGCCCAGACATGCCTGGAGACTGATGACACCACACTGGATAATAATGAGTCAATGAGGAAGAGCCACAGCAGCTGCTTGAAGTTCAGGAGCCAATGGGATGCTGGGTGGAGGATACAAAGGGAGAATCCCCTTTCTGGAATAACTGAGTCTGCTTCAACCACTTACCATGGTCTTGGAGTCTGTGTCTCCACAGACTATCCTTTAGGCCTATCCTTGAAAACAAACAGGAGGCTAAATAAGTTTGTTCCTGTAGATGAATTAATTACATTTACAGTTTTGAGCACATTAAAGAATTTGATCATTTATAATGTGACAGCATTAATTTGCAAGTGTTGTTTATCTTTAACAGTTATCTATAACAAGTTAGTAGCTTTTATAAGATTAGGATTTTACAGTTTTATCCCTGTTAAGTTGGAGCCTTAAAAATTTGAGTTGAAGATTTAACTGAAGATCCTTTAGCATGAAAATAAAATTTCAAACCATAAATGCAGTCCATAGAGAAACTGGGAACTTTACTAGACAATAATTACAGTTCATAGAGAGTTTGGCAACCTTACTTTTTCAATCCCTTTTATAGGGCACTGTAGTAGAAGTTAGGCCTTTATAGTGAATTAGTAGGCAGTTCAGATTAGCATCTGGCAGCAGATAAGGAAAGCTTGACATCCCTTTGGTTTGCTGAAATGGACAAATCAGTTGTGGCCATCGGTTATGCCCTTTTGAAGGGACGTTGCTAAGAAACCTTCCAAAAACGCAGATGGCATAGGTTGCCACAGCAATGGGACTGTTGGACATTGGGAGAGCCTTTGCGAACCGTCCCACCAAGATATAATGTGAGATAATGCGATATATAAGCCAGAAACCTCCACATGGAATGCTCTTCCTCCTGCTCTCACCAATTGAGAAGTCACGCTGGAGAAATGCACAGCAAGGTATGACTTATTCAAGCCATCAGGCCACAATGGTCATAAACTGAAAGGCGGAGTCCAAAAGAAAAAGACTTTTCATTGCAAGTTAGTCTGAGAAAGACCCTTTGCAGTAATTCAGCTATTTAAGGCTGGCAGTGAAACGGGCAAAGTTTGAAAGCCCCTCAATGTAGCTTTAGGCCATGAAGCTTATGGAAAAAGCCGGCCGGCCTCAGTTTGGTGGTTGGAGCAGACTGACTTTATAAACTGGCCACAATTTGGTGGTTGAAATAAACTGGCCTTTCGAACTGGCAAAGTTAGGCCCAAACGGACACTGAGCTTTAAAAAGGACTGCCTGCCACGACTACCATAAACCAAGCCATCCTGCATGGACCTACGCTAAGAATATTAATATTTTTTTAAGAAAGTTAAAATGGTGTTAGTTAAGTGTTAAGAGTTCTTAGGTATTAGGGTGTTCTTAGATAATACATTTTAGATTATAGATTTTAGGTTACAGGATTTAGATATTTTATAGGTGTTTCTTAAGTACTAATATAAACATTTATAAATAAAAATATTTTGTTACAAGGCACCATTACAGAATATTATTTTCAAGTCAGTTTCTGTTAACCTGAGTAGATCTCAGGAATTTATAAACCTTATTCATCAAATATATCATTTATTAAACATGTGTTGTTACTTATCTAAATTTTTCTAGAAGCCTGGTGTTGAACATAGCAAAGACATTAGTAGTTAAGCATATATCTTTAAGTCAGTACTTCCTAACCTAAGATTATAGCTTTATAACCTTAGGAATTTATCAATATATAAAACTCTATCTTAATCCAAAATATTTTAGAGACCTGCTGTTGCCTCCTTTGTCTAAAAAGGAAATATAATGATAAGCAGAGATCTCCATATGACTAAGAAGTTTTATAATTGTTGCCTTAGTCTCTTTATACTCAATATGGTGGTTAAGTCACATGACATGTACTCTTTAACGTTTGTAAAGATGGCTGCTGGCCACATGTTTGGTTTCGTCCTAAGAGGTCATCGGCCAAGATGGATACACATTACATGATTGCTATTTAAAAACAGAAACAAAAACAAATAGATTTATTTTCCTATTTTTTTAAACAAGAGTTCAATCCAAGTTACATGAGAGCACATGTGTGTGCAAACACACACGCACAGCCACACACACACACACACATACACACATATCCTAAAGTAGAGTTAAATCACATAAAACATGCTTTAGCAAATTGAGATTACCGATGTATAGATATTTTAACAATCAAGTTTTTGTTAAAAGTTTTAGGCTAATTTTTTTGTTACAGATTGTGCAGATTTTTAAAACCACATCCAGTGAATTTGCAAGTCCTGAAACAAAGTGTTTACACATTAGTCTTAGAAGATTTCTTGAGGCAGAACATCGAATAGTCATAGATAAGAGACTTCTGGGTATGTAGAGCACAGAAAGTATGAGTATAAGCGATTTGGGGGTCATTTGTTTGTACAGTGGCAGAGGTTGTTACAAGTTGGAAAAGTTTGAAAATCTAGTGTGCCGATTTTTGGCCATTGATTGAGCTGTATTGAAGCCAAACAATTTGCAGTAAGACCCTAAGGCTTTAACGAAATCTCTGAATCCTGGGAAGAAAAGAGAAAGGGCCATATAAGGTCCAGGAGGATGTAAGGAAACTGGAAGCATGAGAGACAAAGCAAGCAGCTCATGGAAAGGCAAGGAAAGGGTCTCAGGGCCAGAAGGGCTTAAGGAAGCTGTGGGATTGAAGCTCCTAGAAGGATAGAAAACTTCTGGAAAGAGCTTAGAACAAAGGGAACAGAGGAGGGTTAAGTGTCATGGTGAAAAGAATTTCAATCCTGAGAATCCTCAAGCATGCTGAGAGTCTGGCCAATGAGAAATGTCCCAAATCACATTAGAGGGGCATACCTTTCCATGTGACAGGGACCCAGTAGGGCAAAAGGAACGTCCTGGCACACTGGTATAGCTTTTGTAGTAATAATAGATAAAGCAGGCAGCTCTGGGGTGATGCTTATCCAGTAGAGGAGAAGGGAGAGCAGCTGAAGAGGTAGCTTGGGAGAGGCTTTTGGGAAAAAGGAAGGTTCCAGAAGAGGCAAAGGAGTAAATGATTTAATACGTAGAGAGTTGTCCAAGTGCTTGGGGGCCCTGGAGGACATAGTAAGCTTGAGGTGCCCACGTGGTGGGTGCTCAGACAGGTGTAGGAGCTTCTAAGAACAAGAGAGAGGAGTAGAAGAGGAAGAGGCGGCTAGTTAGAGAGGGTGGAGGGAAGAAGCAGCTGAAGTGACAGACTCTAGAGTTTGGAGCCAAATTTGGTGGACGGCAGAAGCCAGCAGAAACAAGTGTTCCTTACATACCTTAGGAGAGTCAAATCAGCAGCCTGGTTCGGAGGGGCAGACTCACTTAGAAGGGAGCTGATATATGCTACTCCCATGGTTTCAGCACCAGATGACTGGATAAATGAGCACTGACTGCTCCTAGGTATGGTTGAAGAGATTTATTGTAGATGTGAGGGTGAGTATGACCAGGGGCATCTGGAAAGGTCCAGACTCAGCATGGTCAGCAGACTGAACCAGGCTTTGAGGGAGAAAAAGGGAAAACGAGAGAGGAAGGGGACAGGGCGAGAGGGCCAGGACAGATCCAGGAGCAGCACTAGCCAGGAGCAAAGAAAAAGCAAGAGACCAACTAGCCAAAATGGCTGAGGTTATATAGAGATCAGAAGTTGGAGGAAGGGAAATGGAAGGGAGGAGCTTAGGGTAGGGGACAAGTGAGAAGTGCTGGAAGGAGCCACTAGTACTGAGTGTGACTTGTCCCTGGTTGGACGGGAGAATTAAAAGATGTCAAAGTTTTGAAGGTTACTTGATACTGAATAAGGTACTTGATTTTTAGTAAACACTCTTGAAGTGCATTATCAGTTTTATGTTATGGTGACAGGCTACCAAGCTTGTCACTTTTCATACACTTTTAAGGTCACTACCACCTCTCAGTTCCTCAAGGTGGGGTATTCCGATATCTGTATTATATAAGAGCTTCCTGGTGTTGGCTTCCTTTATTGGTCAGTTAGCCTGCTAAGCTCTATCTAAGCTATAAAAACACAGAGATCAGCCACTTAAACCCAGAATAACTCCCCTGATGATACCAACTGAAATAGATGACCTTTCCTATTGTAAGGCAAGGTATGTGGTAGTGATCCTCTTCCAATCAGTTGTCTACCTAAGTTTTGGTTACTTGGAGCAGAAAAGAGAATCCCTTCAAATAATGGTGTGAATTGAGGGAGGTCACACTATTATCTCTTCGGCAGGGGCTGACCACACATTGTGTTCTCTACAATGAGACACTTCTGTGAAATGAAGGGAACCATTAATATTGACCTAAAATACATTTTTAAGTGATATTCTCTCTCTAGGTGTCTAAGAGAAACTACATGATCCTAGATATGCAATGGTGAGGGCATAGATTCTTTACCTCTGTGTTGTATTACAAGGCACATCCATGTGCAGCCCCTCCACCTGTCTCCTTCCCTTTGACAGCCAGTCTTCTTCGCACTGGTACAGTCCTTTTGCTATTTTTTTTTAAAAGAATAATACTACAGTGTAGTTAATAAACAAATACTCATAAGAAGCTTTTAGGTAACAATGAACTCTTTGGAACTACATTTATGTGATGCATTTCTCCTTCTTTCTATAGTCTATTTTAATGAAGAAACATAGGTTGTGGTCCACGTATGAGTACTTCCTTCGGGGTATTGTAGGTTTTCATCCTACAAGTGAACAAAAGAACTAAATGACACCTTGTGTAGGTCAGTCGGCATTGTTGCCACTATGAATACACATCAGACAGAAACCAATGCGTGCAGAGGGGAAGTTTGCTTTGCTTATGATTTGGAGGAGTCAGCTCATGACCACAGGCCCTTTTTTTAGGGGGGTCTGTGGTGAAGTAGCATTGTGGTTTTCTGGGGGAAACAAACCCATTAATCATGTGGGTGCAGTGTGAAAGAGATAAGAGGCTGGAGACCTACTACCCACTTTCAAGGAAACTCTGACAACTTCTACTGAGCTTTGCCATCTCCCAGTAGACCATGCTCTGGCTGCTATGATTTTTCCACTTTATCCCCCAAGGGACGCTTGCTTAAATTGTACTAGAATGTAAATATTAATCTCAGACAAAGGTTAATTATGGCAATGTGATACTAAATGTTTTGCTTTTTATTAGTAGCTTTTATTCACCTATATAACCAAAGCAGTTATGAAGATCGTTATTAGCCTCACAATTGGAGTAGCAGGGAGAGGAATCCTGAGCCTGAGCTGATGATTTGAAGCCCACTTCTACTCCTTAGAATTTCTCCCATGGAATAATGTGTGTGAGGAAAATGGAAGATGGAGATGGTGTCATGAAAAATATTGACAAAAACCTCCACACTCATTCTGAGGATAAAACTCAGGTCAGAAAGCTGAATGAATAAGAGATAAAGATTGGTCTGGGGACCCAAAGAGTAGAGCGCTATGTAAACAAAGGATCTGAGTTCAAATCCCAAGCATTCATGTAAAAAAATAAGACAAAAGCTAGGTGTGGTTACATGTGCCTAGGACCCCAGCACCATGAAGACAGGAAGACTTTTGGAATTTGCCATTCACCAATCTATCTCTAGGTTCACTGAGAGATGTTCTCTGGAACACACACACACACACACACACACACACACACACACACACACTTCAAAAGGAGATAAAGACCACATTTATTTTTATATTCAGTATTTACATTTTCTTTAAAATTGTATGGAGCTGAGTCTTGAGTTCAGATAAAGTCTAGGGTAAAACACACAAAATATTAAGTGTTCCTAGAATACAAAGGCCTTCTAAACACACAACACACACACACACGCTCCATAGTCTGAGGAACTAGTTTAGAATTGATTCATACTCTGATATAGTGGTAGGGTATTTAACTTTGTGTCAAAGAAAATTTCATGATATTTCCCAGTCATAGGACTCTAGCTTCTATATCATAATGCATATACCACGTTTCATTCTCATCACATTTCATGATCTATGATTTTTTTCATATTTCTTCCTTGTCTGATAACATATTAATGCTCATGTTTAGAGAATCTTAACTAATAATCTAAAAGTTATTTATGTAAATAATTTTGTGAGTGAAAACCTCCTTTGAAGGATTCTGAAACTCAGAATAACTTCTCTCTAAAAAAAAAAAAAACAAAAACAAAAAAAACCTAGAAAAGTGTGGCAGACAACACCCAAAGCAAATGACGAGATTTCAAAAACCAAATTGGTATCCATTTGTAGAATGACTTCAACATCCCTACTCCAAAATACAGTCTCAGAAGTTCTTATGTGGAATGCAAAAGGGGAAAGAAAAGTGTGCTCTCTCTTTCTTTACAGAACTTTGTCCCTCCACAGAAAGATTTCACTCTGTGTTGAGAATAGAAAAACAGATGAGACTTCACATCCAATACACATATGCTTCAGCATCTGATGACCTGCCCCCCGGAATGTCAATAAAAACAGTACTTCCAGTCTGGTGTCTAATACGTTTACTTCCCAGCAACATAATGCCACGTTGGTCAGATTGAACCACTGCACAATTTTGCAGCTCTTTCATAAAAACAATGAAAACAATTGGAAAGACATGATGTACGTGCAATGGTGAAAAATGGTACAATTGGCTAATCCTTCTCTATAAATATGAAATATCCTTGGTTCATCTCCACACTGTGTATTTATAAGCCCTTAGAGCAGGGATTTTTTTTGTTTGTTTTTTGTTTTTGTTCTTTCAGTTTTTGTAGCACCAGATAGACACAGTGGCTGACAATAAATAATTCCCAAGTCATCGAAACATTTTCACAGTTAGAAGCTTTCTGGATCTGAATGTATGTGCATGTCCCTGGCTTGGTATACTGTTCATGAAAGAATGCTGTAATGTAAGATTCAGTTCCAACCCTTTTTTTTTGTTCCTGATATGATTTGTTGACTATAATGAGTTATAATTTACTAATATCTTTTAGTTACTACTTTACAAACTCAAAGTATTTCTATATACAATGACTCATTCCTATTAATGTAATAGTGTCCCCAAGCCCACAGATAATGGTTAGCACATGAACCATTGTGTCAGACTTCATGAGTTCAAACCCAAACTCCACCAGCTGATCGAGTGACCTTGGAAAAGCCGTGCATCTGTGCTTCAGTTTTCCCGTGTGGAAACGGAGCCCAGTGAAGAGAGCTTTGGTGGGAGAGGTTTATGAAAGCACTCAGCACAGAAGTTGCAATCTCACAGGGACTGACACAACGTTAAGACTGTTAAAATTCCCTTCCTCGCTGGGTTGTAACTCTGCTTTATGGCTAAACTATGTGGCAAATTGGAGTATTATATTCAGAGAAACAAGCTCACATAAATCTATGCAGAAAGTATTTCATGGTTCCCATAAGGTAAGGGTTTGTTGTTGTTCATTGTTCTAGCAGGTATAAAAAGGACCCAGTGGATGATAAACTTGTTTGGCCAGAATAAGCACGAAGGAGTTCTTCATTATAAACCTCAGGGTGGGATTACATTTGACTTGTTTCACATCACATCTCTAGAGTCTAGCCTGCACCAGGAACGGAGGAATACCTTTTAAATAAACACATAGAAAGGGCTGGGGGCTAGCATGTGAGTAATTTCCCACTCTGGTGTATTCTAGGAATCAAAGATGAAAGAAGTGACATTTGAAAGCAGGAAGTTTACAAACGGTATTTTCAATGACCATGGAGTCCTTTGAAAAATAGAAATATCTCAGGAAATCTAATATGCTTGATGATATAACTTCTTTTATTTAAAAAAAGCCTAAAGCATAGCCTTCTGTAAACTTTAGAAATGAAGTTCCATATTTGGAGCACCCATGCCAAGTTATCCAAGTGCTTTTGTAAAGAACTACAGAGATTTCTTTTACTCATTATATGTATGCAAATCTGAATATCCAAACATTACTCCTGACTTAAAGGCCCTTGAACCTTTGAGATGTTTAATTTGAGTTGATTCCAGATTGTATCTTAGAGGAAACTCTGGCTCTGGCTATGGCATGCAAAATTGTAGTGCCAACTAATAGAATATGTTAGACCGAAGTCAAAATTAACTAATTTATCTTCCTCTTCTATAATCCATTCATTCAACAAATATTCATCAAGTACTCACAGTGTGACAGCCCATCCTCAGGACCGTAGTGACATTGCTTATGGAGTTTCGGGTCTAAATAAGGATATGGAATGGCTTACCCATAGGGCTCCTTTATCCTCAGAGAATGATCTGAATCTGTATCATAATCTTGCCTGAAGTTACTCTTATGTATAGTGCTTACAAGCAAATCCCAGCCAAAAGGTGAGAAATCCGGGCACTCATTCACACACCCACAAATAGTAATCGATGTTGAAAGCAATGTATCACATTTGGAGCCCTGCATGAACAGCTGTACAAAAGGAAATAAGATCGGCTTGATGTCACGTTTGAGAACCGCTTCTGTAAATGGGTGTGATTTGCCTTTAGACACAAACTCCACTTCTTAACAAGCCCCTGAATGCTAGATTTTTTTTTCTCATTTAGATCTTAGCATTGTCTTAGAAGATAGTGGTGACTCTCATCGCTACAGAATCCCCTATTGATTACATGATTGAGGAACACAGAGGTCTGTTATTTTTCCAAAGTCGATTGTAATTTAAGCTCATTATTTCCCTGCAGATGTTCTGTTGCAAATGGCAACAGATTCAAAATGTAAATGCTGCAGTGAGAAGGTTCAGGAATTCTTTTACCTTTTGTGCTTGTCTTAGAAATCATTGCGGGGTGGGGGAGGGGTGCAGCCTGAATTTGTTCCACTCTGCCACCTTGATCAAGGGAAAGAACTGAAAGTCACCTCATCTGGTCCCTGTTGAGAAGTCACAGCCATTTCTCCCTAACTTTTAACACCTCATTTATTATATGTATATCCAACTGCATGGAAGAGCAGTATACAATTCCTTTACTTTTAGAAATTCTTCCCTTTCCAACTTGCCTCAGTGAAACTTCAGAGATGCACCAAGGGGTAAGTTTTGGGGGACGGGGTCGCTTTTGATACAATTTTAGGGAAATGCTTACATTTCAGCAAGCTAAACTTCACTAAGGAGAACCAGCCATTTGTATGTGAGACCACGAAGACATATAGCCTATCCTTGGCTTCCTTACATATGATGGATTGCTTCATTTCGACAAACAACCTGGCATACATTTATCAGCACTGCATGCTGTACAAATGAAGCATAAAATACAAAGACTTCTAGAAAACATCAGTGTAAAATGTCTGCTTATTTCATACTTGTTTCTGACAATACTTGTAGTGATGTGAAACCACATGTTAATTTTGATATTAACTAAACATGTAACACGTAAGTGAAAATATATTCATCTTAAGCTCCAAATTTACACAATGTATTGAAACTCATTTAAATGACCATTTTCTCATTATAAGGGTGAGATGATTTCCCTTTATGAGAGTCTTGTGGCATCTCCTGAATAGCTTTAATATTTCTTTGTTAAATGATAACTAAAATATATGTTTATTTCATTTTTATAAAAATGAGAACTATCTTTCAAACTGAATAATGCTCATATAGTTTCCACTTATTTATTTATTTATTTTGCTATGCTTGTCCCTTTTACTGACCTATTCTATATAACATTCTTGGTCCCCACCGACTCCTCCCCCAACCAGTTTCTCATTAAAAAAAAAAAGATATGTTTTCAAGGATGGGAACCTGTTACCCAACAGGATAGTGCTGAAATAAATCAGTGTAGCTCTTGGCTTCCCAGCTGTTTGTCGCCTGGTGTGTGGTGCACACTATTTAGAACAGTAAGAAACTGCAGATGACGATGGTACCACACAAGGGTGTGAAACAAAACTAATCCGATTTGTTTAGTTTCAAGAAGATGGTTTGTAAGCTGAGATTCAAAATTTTCTGTGCCAGGGGACTATCTGACATATCAAATTTGTTGTATCTTGAGGGATCTTTGTCTGCTTTTGAAAAGAAGTGGGCATATTAAAATATCTGACTGTATTTCAATAGTACATCTGCTTCCTTTAGCAGTTATTTGTGTGTGTGAGTATACATTTTTGTGCTTAAGGTGTTTAAGTGCCAAGATAGTTATAGCTTCTTACTCATTGCATTATGGAAAACTAGATTATGTGCCTAGATTTATCCTAAATTAAAAAATATTGTATGTACAGGCGGCCCTAACAGATCTTTGTGAAAGTTGAAATTCTGATTGCTTATTTACAAATGGCAATATGCAAACATGAAAGAGATTTCCCCTTGGAGAAAGCAGTGTCTGTCATTCACAATACTGGTATCACTGGGTTCCACATACCTTAATGTAAGAGGGCCAGTAACTTTGATCTTAGACTGCCAAAAATATAAAGTTTGTATTTAGGGAAACAGATCTCAACTTTGTGTGATATATCCTCTTGGATATATATCTATGGGTACATGTTATAATTCAGTTTTATAAATCTCCATGATTTAACATATCAAATAGATTTCTATGAAAGCACATCAAAGTGTGCAAGATGGGTTTAGACTTCTCCAAAGTTCATCAATAGAAATACATAAATAAAATTTAGCAAGAAAATATTGAGGATAGATTACATATATAAGGGATGATGAATTCATAAAGTGGATATAATCTTTTACCAGAGTAGTGACCCTTGCTAAACAAAGAACCAAATTTTAACAAATGTACTCTGGCCTTATGCATTTTGTGGAATAAATATACATTATGTCCTGTTGAAATTAATAATAGATACAGGCAATATTTAAATTTTTTAAAAGTATGGCATTGAGCTACAACCCTTGTTTCTAATAATTTAACATTTCAGCTAAAATATCCTAAAATAAAAAAAGGTAAGCTAATAAATTTGGAAATTGTTAGGAAAGGGGGAAAAAGCCAACTGTTTCTAAGTTCTGAAGAGATTATGTAGGATAAAAACTTGGCATTTTCAAGAGGAGAGTTGAGGTTGAGTTTGCAATTAAATCAAATTCCAATTCAGACAGTTCAGCAATAGAGACTGTGGAAGGGGTGAGGGCAGGGGCAAGAGTTGGCTCCTTTCATGCGGCCACAACCTTGAACTGATACAGTCTGAACTATAGCCTAATGCAGGGTTTGCTAACCTCTGGACTAGCCTTAGACCAAAGATTCACTGAATTCTATTCCTAGTAATTTGTTCAAGTCACAGACTTTTTTTCTTCTTACATTGTATCAGTCTGCAGACTGGAAAAACTATCTCCCTCAACACACTGAGAGTTTCCACTGCTATGAATGGAAGGTCTGAGTAGGAAAAAAAAAAAAAAAAAAAAGAAAAAAAAAAAAGCAATGAACAGGGGACTGGTGCCCAGAGGAGGGAGATGTTGAATTGCCTTGTTAAAGAATGAATACACCATATGTTCACAGTTTTGCGACGGGTGTAATTACTGGTGTTGCCTTTCCCTTTTTCTATGTGCTGGGATTCCGGAGCACGGTTCCACATTTGTGACTGTTGGATGCTTGGCCTGGTAGCTTTTCATCAAGGACCTGAGAGGGGTGGGATGGGGTAGGGCAAGACAGTGGAGAGAAATCAGTGATTAATATTCATTATAAAACTATAAATCACTAAAACTATCAAGAACATGCACTGTAAGAGTGTCTTAGCTGCTGTTACAATGCTGTGAAGAGACACATGACCAAGGCCCCTTATAGAAAAGCATTTAATTGGGGAGCATGTTTACAGTTTTAGAAGGCTGAGTCCATGAGCATCTTTGGGGAGAAAATTTCAGCAAGCACACAGTACTGCTCCATGGCCTCTGCATCAGCTTCCGTCTCCAGGATCCTGTCCTGTTTGAGTTCTTGGCTTGGCTTCCCTCAATGGACTATGATTCAGGACGTGAAAGACAAATAAACCCTTTCCTCCTCAAGTTGCTTTTGGTTCAATGCTGCTTCATCATGACAATAACAATCCTAACCAGGACAGGGAGCTATTCTTATTCAAACCCACAGTGAGAATGAATGGCTGGGATTATTTGGGGCATCATCATTCATATGCAGTCATTCCCATGGAATAAAAAAAATTGTTATGAAGGAAGGAATTGATGAATAAGACAGGAAAAAAAAAACCCACAGCATTTCCACAATATGAAATACAGAATTTCAATTTGGAAACAGTTCAAATAGTTAACATTTCTTGCTGTCAATTCTAGGTGATTCTAATTCACTCCATGAAGGCAAAACAAACAAACAAACAAACCAAACCAAACAAAACCCAACATTCATAGCATAACTGTAATTAATATGAGAACATATGCTTTTATTGAGATCTGAACCCGGAGACCCCGTCACTGACCAGGTGGCAGCACCAATATCCCTTCTCTGAAACAGAAATCAAAGCCCTTCCCAAGGTCAATTTGACACCAGATAGAACAGGCAGCCAGGCAGCGTCCTTCATCGGATCAGTTCTGGGGATGGTGCTTCCCCAAATACCTCTGTCAGAACTGTCATTCTTCCACCAGTACAGATTCATTTCTTCCAATTTTTGCTTTTTTTTTTTTTTAAGATGCTGCTATTTTTACTTCAATTAGTGGCAGCACCCCCCCCCGCAAAAAAAAAGTACCCAATAGGTTTTAGAAAAATTGTTCTGCCTACTTTGTACCAACCCTCTGGCTGAAAGTTGTCTAAAGATGTGCCAGCAGCTGGGGTGCTACAGAATAAACAACACACATGTAAGAGGCCACTGTGGCTCTTCTCAAGTTGCCTTTCTGTGTTGTAGAATGTCCTTAACATTTTAAACCACTGCAGAATCAGCAGCTACAGTATTATCATGACTGAAATGTTTTATGAAATGGTCAAAATTGGTGTGTTTTGTTGAATTTATATAATTCTCTTTTCTTACCTAATCTTCACCAGGTAGCATTTTACTGAGTCTTCGACCAATGACTTCCTGAAGGAACAGAGCTAGAGACTGATATTTTAAGTAACCAAATTATCACATACTTACACATCCTCTAGGAATGGGGATCCGAACACAATTTACATCATCAAAGTCTTAGAGTTTGTCATATATCTCTTAGAGTTTGTGCATATATGAAATACATATAATGTGAAAAAATAGAGATAAAATGCAAAAATAGGCAGGAGAAATTGTTTGAAACAATAAAGTTCGTGTGTTGCAAAGGAAACAATAAAGTGAAAGGATAACCAGAAACTGGGAGAAAATAGTTGCAAATAATATATCTGATGAAGAGCTAATACCCAAAATATGGTAAAGAAATCAAGAATAGCAACAACAGTTAATCCAAAAGCAAAACACTTAGATGGTTATTTCCCAAAAAAAGATAAATAGTGAAGAGACAAATGAAAAGCAAATAATTCGATAGATATATTAATAAATAAATAAGCTGTCATCATGAACTACTGGGAAAATAAAATTTTAAACCAAAACGAGATCTCTTGGCTCCTAGAATGGTTATATTTAAAAGATAAAAAAGGACAAAGAATATTAAAACAGTGCAAAGAGAAGGGAGACCACTATTGGCAGGCAAGTTATTTGTGATTTACAACAGTCACTATGTAAAAACAGTATGAGGCTTCTCTAGCACTGTGCTGTTTAGATTACTATAATTTTGCAATACATTTTGAATGCAAGAAATGTGATAATTCCAGCTTTTTTTTTCTTTTACTCCAGATTTTGTTTTTAGCCATTTGAGAGTGCAATGGCTTGAAATATTTAATATTATCATTTTATATTTTTGTCAAAATATCTTTGGAATTAAAAAAAGATTTATGTATTTATTATACATAATTCTGTCTGCATTTATGCCTACACACCAGAAGAGGGCACCAGATCTCATTATAGATGGTCATGAGCCACCATGTGGTTGCTAGGAGTTCATCTCAGGACCTCTGGAAGAGCAGCCAATGCTCTTAACCTCTGAACCATCTGATGGGGTGATGTTATGCATTCTAAATGTTAATTAACCTGCTCCCAGAGCCCTGTTTGCTATACATCAAGTAATGTGGTCTCACCTTGCTTTCTAATCAATGTCTCTGATTGGCTTGAATAAAATGCCAAGGCCTGTGACTGAGCAGAGAGAAAGGTAAATGGGGCAAAGGTTCTCAGACTTCTGGGGCAGACAGAGAGGATCTTGGGTAGAAAAAGAAGTCAGAACAGGAAGGAGGATACACATCATGGATTTGAGAAAAGAGCCTCATTCCATATGTTCTGGAACATAGGCATAGTGTGGAGAATAACAGCCAAGGGCATTTATGTAAATTATATGAAATCATATTTGGGGAATAGAATTTACTAGCTTAGATGGGCTAAGGTTGCACAATTCAGGCCAAGGCTTGTTAAAATCCATCAGGTGTCTGTGTGCTCATTTATAATGATGGGTTAAGGATCAACGCCGCTTTCCAATTAACTATAAAATAAATACTGGTAAATAATTTAATTAATTATTTCTACAACCATCTCTCCAGCCCATGTCATTAGAATTTTCACAGCAGTTGCTTTGGATCTTTCAGAACTATGAGATATTATAATTGCATTACTTACAAGTACTACAAAATTTTGGGGGCAACAATGGAAAACTAGCACCACTGTCATGAAGAAAGTCTTTCAAGGATCATCTCCTGCTTTGGAGGTGATTGGAGAGGGAGGTTTGGACATGGCTAACTCTAAGCAGGGTGAAACAGAATATGTAGGAAGTTCATGAAAACGAGTGAAATGAGCAATGACAATGTTTCAGTGTGGGGAGGAGTAAGAGCTGTTGAAGCCCATATTTTCAGTCTAAATTCTTCCCTGTCATTTGCCACTTGTGAAATGTTGCATACATTTGAAATAAAAAAACATTTTATTTCACTCTTTGGTAACTTAGAATAGAATTCTAATGTACCCAGCCATCACAGGGCTATTGTAATGTCATTTAACATGTGTGAACCATTCAGAAGAGTCCTTGGCTGTATTAATTGTGTCATAAACATTAGCATTCTCATTTCTTCTGTTCTGGGTTTTTGCTTCATGGACTCTGGATTCCTTATATTTACCTTTCCTCAGGTCAACCTATGAGGATCTGCTGTTCCCAGGGACTGGGTCAGTGGTTTCAGCAACAATTCCCTGATGTTAACAGGAGGCAGAGAAAGATTTTGGAAATGAGAAAGTAAAAGAAACAGAGGTATAAAGGGCAGGAGGAAGGGTCAGTGAGGCATCTGACAGGTGCCAGTTACTTTATCTGTGGTGATTTGGGTGGTTTTGTAGCTGATGGATTCTTCATCCTATCTTGCCCCAAAATGGAGGGCAGAAACAGGTGTTGGTCTTGGGATGTTTCTTGGCATACTAATATCTGAAGAAGTGTTACTATTCCTCCTTTTCATTCTTTGAAAAATCAGAGTGAAAATCCAAATGCATTCATGAAGTCATGTTTTAAAACTAAAAAATCCATATAAGCTGAATAAACACAGCACTTTGTCAAGAAAGTGCCACCACAAGACAAAGCCTATGATCATATTTTCTGTTTGTATTTCTTTAATGTAACTGTAGAGTTTTCACATTTTTACACTCTTGGAAATGGAATATAGTCTTTTCACTTAACAAATATAAGTGAGGATGGAAGACAATTTTTAGTTCAGCAGAATTTAAAATTCAAGTAGGTATCAAAGACAATTCCCCCTGTATAGCTTATATTCAATCTGGTTTTCATTTTTATTCACTTCCCATTCAAAGTGATTTCATAATTTCTACCTTCTCAGATAATATATTTACCTCTGATATTAAAACTATTAAGTTATATCTCATTTGATAAGCAGTGAGACAGGTTTCTGACAAGTATCCGGTTTTTGAATGGTTACAAAAACATTCAAGATCTCTTTCCAGAGAAGTAGATTTAATAAGCTTGAAGAGTCTTAAAAACAACTAGTATAAATTAATCAGTGCTATAAATCCTTTCTGACCCCTAAGATTAAGTTAATTAAAAATTAAGCAAGAGCTGATTCAGGTCTTTTTGACTGAATTCATCACGGCAAATATATAATAAAATCTAATAATGACATGACTTGGGTATGTTTTGATTGTTCTTTAAATGGTCACAACATCTAATCTCCAGGGATGGTACAATAACTCTCTTGACAGGCATAGATACAAAGTTCATTTTTAAGTAAACAGAACTCTACTACACACTATATAAACAACAAGAGGCAATGTTTTCCATTCTAGTTAAATATGCAAGCCTTTCTAATGAACTGTAGGAAATCCTGAAGTGGCTTAATGAAAACTGAACAGGGAATAGAAACCCAAATGGTTTTATAGGTTCAAATTTTGTATTTTCAAAGATAATCAAAGGAGCAAAACACGGCAGCTCTCGGTAAGATCTCAGAGCTAAACATGTTGCTTTCAAAACACCCCTAGAGAAACTTACTCAGGGCTAGTGTCATAAATCATTCAGGAGAGTGGGTATGAGCCTGTATTACCAGGGATAGAAGAAACAATATTATCAGCAGAAAGCATGTTAGTGATTGATTAGACAATAGTGGATTTTCTCTATTATCAAAAGAAGTTTTTTATAGGATTCTGAGTGTACAGAATAGGTAATGGAGAAGAAGGCTTTAGATAAAATGACTTGTGTATGTCTATTCATGGTGTCTATCCTGACCACATCATTCAGTTCTAAGCTATTTCATCTCTTGCCTGCATCACTCTATTCCAAATTGTCTCTTTCCATTATAGCCCTGTAATTGTCTGAAGCCAAATTGTCTTTTTAAAATTAATTTTTTCTCTCGTATATTACATTCTGACCAGTTTCCCTTCCCTCCCTCTTCCCCCCTCCACCTCCTCCCTCTTGTCCATCATCCATCCTCCATCCCTCCTCTTTTTCCCTTCAGAAAACAACAGACCTACCGGGGATATCAACCAAACATGACGTGTTAGGTTGCAATAAGATTAGGCAGCCACCCCCCAACCCCATATTGAGGCTAGACAAGGCAACCCAGTAGGAGGACAAAGGTCCCAAAAGTGGGAAGCCAAATTGTCTTAAAGGCACATAAATCATGCCACTTTTTTGCTTAAAAACCTTCATCGTCTCCCACTGTAATAAAATCTAACTTCTCTCAAGTGATTGCTAGGATCCCTGTACCCAGTCCCTACATGTCCTTCTGACCCCACAATCCACCACTGTCGTTATTACTCATTGTTCCCAGTTATCTAAGTCCTCTTTCTACTCAAATATCAAATAGTTTATACACTACCACAAAGGCCATTTTCTCTTATTAGCTCTTTGGGAGTTGCCTCTTGGCATTCAGTTTCATCTCTCATGCTATCTCCTTTAAGGGAATTTCACTAACAACTATGTCTAAGGAAACCACCTAGCTAGTCTCCATTCAAACAGCCTTGTTTTAATTTTTCTAAGTATTGCTACCAGAAGGATGCTGACTTCTTGCTTATTTATTTATTATCCCCTCCTAACAGAATGTAGACTCAAGAGGATAAGATGGTTGCTCATGTCACCTCTGGAGCTCACTAGACAGTACTGGACCACAGCTGTGTCAAAAAGCATCTGATATTAGATCAATATGCTTTTAGGGATGGAATATAATGTTTAAAATGTATTATGCATTTCCTTATTTATTTATTTGTTTATTCATTTATTTATTTTTGCCCTAGTGGTGCTGCCTTGTAGGCCCCCAGTGCATGAGGAGGCTCTTGGCCCTCATATGACTGCTGAACTAGGGCGGAGGACTGTTATGTAGGGACACTCCACTCCAGAGGAATGGGATGGAAGGGATAGGGGGTAGAGGGAGGAAGGGAGGGGCTGGGAGGGGTGGAAAGAGGGCACTGTGATGGAGATGAAACCTGAAGTAATAAATAAATATTAAAAATATGTATATATGTATGTATATATAGTCCTAAATACATAAATACAACCTATTCAGCCTGAATAATGTTACTTGTATATATGTTTTCAGTTCTGAACTGTTAGTATTGGTTCACTTTTCCCTGGGGATGACTTTTGTCCCTCTCTCAGCATTTCTTAGTTTTTGATTCTGTTAATTTGGATCATCCATTCTTTCTTTTGGTTCAATGGAACAAATATCTGTCAACCTTGTTTATCTTCTCAAAGAACCACCTCTTAGATTGTTGATTGTTTGTATTATTTTCTTTGTTCTTATTTTATTAATTTCTGTTTTTATTTGTTTAGTTTTCTTGTTGTATGATAGAATTACATTTTATTTTTATTATTAAAACAATTTGCAAATTAAAAATGTATTATGCATTTCCTTATTTATTCATTCATTCATTTATATGTGTGTGTGTGTGTGTGTGTGTGTGTGTGTGTGTGTGTGTGTATGCTTATGTGTGTCTAATGGTCATGTGTGTGATGCACCCTCAAAAGCCAGAAGAGGGCATCATAACCCCTGGAGCTAGAATTACTGGTGGTTGTGAGCTCTCTGATGTTTGTGTTGGGAACCAAACCCAAGTCCACTGCACGAGTAGTAAGTGCTCTAGCTATTTCTCCAGTCCCAAAATATACTTAAAAAAAAAAAAAGACAAATGAATAAAAGCATTCGCTATGTAGCTTTTCTTTTTCACAAATGTCATTTTAAAAAAAGGATGGGGCATGCCTCATGACACAATATTTTTGTGAAGCAAACAGTAAGCCAATATGGGAAAACTGAAAATCATCCTCACTTGCTACCACTTTCCCAAGAACATTTGAAAGTACTTCCCAAGACACATTTAAAGACATCACAGTACAGAGATGCTTAGTGATAGAATTGATCTTTTCCAATGAAGTTTGGAAAATATGTAAAAATAACTTCAGAGTACCCAATACTGGCAGAAGGAGAAGCCTCATTCCAAGCCACTTGTTAATGGTGGCTGATCGCAACTTCAGACTGCTCATCCCAAAGATGTGGCTTTACTGCTAATTTTCTTGAAAGGTTCTTCTTCAGAGGCTGAGGGGTATGTGATGAGGGTATCTACTGACACATAGTAGACATTTCAGAGGAGGTGACTTCTACTACTAACACATTTTTCTTCAATTTTCTTGGAAATATATGCAAACTTGTTTTATCACTCCTTTTGTGAAGTGGAATTTGGAGAAGGTAGGAGAGTTGGTTATAATTCAAATCCTTCAGTTTCTCACATTGTGTTAACTGTCATTTTGCTACTTCATACTTCATTTGGGGAACACATTTCCCAGCACACTTTATCTTTCTAACCTACAATGTATATAGCCAGGAATAACAGTATACAGTTGTGCGGTTTGTATACTGTGTAAAAGCTACTAGCCAAGGGGCTGAATAGGCATCTGTATATAGATCTGGGTTGGCAAAAAGAACACATTATCTTAGTTTATAAAAAGGCATCCTGGAGCCAATAGTTATGCCTTCCATAGCATTATATTTTCCAAAATATATTACATATGTGAAGATTGTATCTGAATGAAACATGGAAACAGAGTAACCTATTCATATTTTCAAATGCCATCGTCTTTCATTTGATTAATTTTCCTTGGAGTGATTATTATGGCTGCCTACTTTATTTTGTCTAAAGAGATACCTTGAGGAACTAAGGAGCTTGCATAAGGGAAGGAGGATGAGTCTTACCTATGACATGTGGTTTTGTTGTGGTTGTTGTTGTTGCTGCTGTTGAATGAGCAATTGCTGCTGTTGCCGACGCCGAGCTGTCCGCAGCTTTTCAAAACGAGCCTCCATCTCTTCCAGGACTTTTGGGGTGTATCTGACCACCAGCTTCACACTGTCCTTAGCAGCCTTGAGAAGTTCCACAGCTTTCTCATGGTGCTCCCCCTCCACACTCTGAAAAGACAAGGAGAGAGCTCATTTCTTTCCTCCAGGGACTAATCTGAAATTACTATCCTAGTAAAAACCCAAACTTTGAGACAGGTATTATAGCTCTTGTCTGTAAGTCCCAGTACTCATGAAGCTGAGACTGGATTGTTGCTGAGAGTTCAAAGTTAGTCTGAGCTTCATTATGTGCTTCAGGTCCACCTGGCTTACAATGTGAAAACCCTATTTCAAAAAACAAAGCAAAACGAACGACAATAACAAAAACAACAAAACAGAACCAAAGGGCTAGTGTTGTATCTCAGTTTGTGGGCTGCTTGTCTAAAACACATGATGTCCTAGGCTCTATCTTCAGTGTTACTTGCAAACATAGTTGGTGCTAATCCTGAAGCAGGAACATCAGAAGCTCAAGTTATACACTTGGCTACAGAGTAAGTTCAAGATCAACTTAGGGTACAGGAGATTGTATCTCAAATAAAACAACAAAAGTAATGATGACGATGATGATAAAAAGAGAAACTCTCTCGAACAACAAAATCCTGTAAAACTATAAAGAATCCAAAGTCTGTAACTTCTAGAAGACTTGGCAAATGAGACAAGATCATCATCGTGATTTATGTTTATAACTGAACTGCAAGTTGGTTAGGCTGTATTAGGATATAGGCTCGATTAGATGGCTTGAGTCAGGAGGGCTAAAGATAGGAAAGACCCAATAGTAACTCAAATATTAAAAAATGGAACTTCTAAATTTCACGTTGAAGGGTATATATATGAGCTGAAAAAAAAAGTTTAAAATTACAATAAAAGGAGGCTTTCTCTACCAGAGAATAACCTCCATTAAGCATCTACTGTGATCCAAACCCTGGAATTCAGATGCAAGGAAAAAAATTATTAGATAATGATGTTGAAACAAATAAACAATAAAAGATAATTTATACCCCATTCTCATACTCCAAACTAAATTTAATGTCTCCATTCAAAAGCTTAATGCTTTGCATTCCAGAGGCTTAGAGGGTTGTTTGTCATCTTGCAATGGAAAGAGAATTAATAAATGAAAGTCAGGGAAGTGTGGAATCTCAAAATCAGATGTCCACAGTTTAAGTTTCTGTGTTTCAAACACTGCACAAGGAAAGCAATAAAGCAGGAGAATATTTGCTGTGTATCAGTGTATGAAGTCTTTTGCAGGGTGGTCTCTTACAAGCCCATAAGCAGAGTGAGCTAGTGATACATATGCTTAAATAATAAATACAAATGTCCCCTAAACCCATAGGAAGGGAGGGGATCCATCTTCCATGTATTCAAAGAAGTATAGATCAATATCATATATTTCATTTTGAAATTAAAAATTGTAGTTTTACATAAGTTAAAGGACATTATGGGCAAAGATGTAGGAAAGTGGACTTTGATCAGTTTAATGAACTCTAGCACAATTTTTCTGGAGGATGCTTCCGTTACTAACTGAAAAAAATAGCCTATTAAAATGAGAATTTTTGCTAAGCAGAGCATTAGATGCATACCTGTAAATGCAACACAGAAAGAGAATGCAAATAAATTAATTAGAGTTTTTTTAGATTAAAATTAGTCTTTTGAACATCACAGCATGGACAGTGATTGGGAAATCTATGATTATTTCAGGTGAATCAAGAACTGCTGAAGACAGCTCTGTAGGGATTCTCTAGGCTAGAAAAAGGGAGATGTAAAAGATAAGAAAGCTGAAGTCAAATGTCATGAGGTCCTGTAAAGGACACTGCCTGCTGCCCCTCTTAGCTGACACTGAAGGCATAGATTAGCATGACCCCATTTTACAAGATTTAAGTGGAGTGGCTTTTTGTCTAGTTATTTGGATTAAGTACAGAGGAAAAAAAATTGACAGAAGATACAGATAGGGCCTGGGTGAGGCTTAAAGATTATCAGAACATCGAAGAGTGGTGAAGACAAAACCACCCTTGGCTGGTTGAGATTTCTTTTCACACCAAAAGCATAATAATTCAAGATGCATCTATATTAACTACAGAAAGGAAAGAAACTATTAAAATCTCAAGAGGACTTCAATTAAACTTGAGATTCATAATTACTAACATAAAGTTTCAGAAATTTTAGAGGGCATGTTTAATTAAAATCCTTGGCTTTAGTAGGTGGTTGTGGGCTGAGGGGAAAAAAAAGTTTGAATTTATCAATTTAGTCGGTTGTCACTGCTGACGGTGAGAACACAACTCACCTTTTGTTTCAGTACCAAGCAGATAATAGTGGTTTACAAAGTGGCCATCGTGAGCCAAAAAGACAATTTATGTAAATCTGGAATAAATAGGAGAGGATTAAATGGAAATAGTTTACACAGCCTTTGGGTAGAGGGAATTTTTACCTCTGGCTAAAGCCCAGGAAAGTAAACATGTTCGCTGATTAGCACATTTCTTTTGGTTATTCACTCAATCATTGATAGTCACTGTTAAGCATTTATCTTAGTGTGTATAGTCCACAAAATTTTCAAGTAAATAAGAGATAAGAGAAAATATTGACCACAGAAACTGCTTTTCAGATTGCTGGTAATTACTTTGCTGTTTGTCCTAAAATGATTTATTACCACGTGGACTCTTGCTTTTAAATGAAAGCTTGATTTGTTTATCCAAACTCTTCTTTGTTTTTCACATTAAAACTTACATGGGCTTTTGCTATTGCTTGGTCTTTTGTAGCACATGCTGGTCTAGAACGCCATATGCAGTAGAAGGGAGACTGTTGACTTTGGTCCTTCTGTCTATGCTTCCAAAGGCAGAATTAAAGTTCTGCACAAGCACTTCAGGCTTTCCTCACCGACTTCTGAGGCCAGCTGGTCAGCTTCCAGAACTTGCGTTTTGTGCTATTTGCTTTCATTTAATGAGATGGAAGATTTCAGGCCAGACTTGGAGCCACTCATTATTCTCTTTTAATCACTGTGGTGGTCATTCAGAGGGTCAACAGAGGGCCCAGGAACTAATGCAGGGGCCACCAGCCAATCATGGCAGAGGAGACTGCAGAGAGAAACCTGACTTCCGTGCCCCATACTCAGGCTCTGGGGACCATTGTTGCCTTCTCCAACAATGGCTCTGCTCTTTCTCAGGAGCAATTTGCAAAGAGCAAATACCAAGCTCTTCAAATGGAGAAACCTGGTCTAGATTGTGACAGTGATTCTCAGGAGCTTTCCAACATCAATAGATCCTTTTCTTCATCCTTCCCCAATAGAGCACAAAGCCACCGTAGGAGACAACGAGACCTTGGTTCTCTTCTTTATTTCTACTACATTAGAAATACATAGCCTACAAGTTAGACAATTAAATAATATGATAGAAACAAAGGTAGACTTTAGAGAGGTGAAATAATATTTGCTGTTCCTGTCAAATACTCTGATTTTGTTTTCAGCAAATATCTTCAAGATTGTCTTAAGGATACTTCAGGACACCACACCTCATCCATTGTTTATGTCTGTGGTATGCTTTGGCAGACATATGTTTGACTCAACTTATCATGTGTTTATCTCTGGAATGCTTTTGACTCCTCAGTAAACTTTTAAACAGGAACAGACAGATTGGCAACCTTCTTCTCCCCTACTTCTTTTTCTTTGTAGAGTTAGAACAAAGAAATGGATCACCATCCTATACAGTCTAATTTTGTGTGCTACAAGAGGCTAGAATGTCTGCTCAGTTAGGGAATGTACATTAATGTGCACTCATGAGTAGATATGGCTTCAGCCTGAAAAATTAGCATCTTTCCTGCTTTGGACTTTGTCTGTCTCTTACTGGATGTATTCCTCATTTTTTATTAGCTATTTAACATATGTTTTACACTGGGATATATTATAAAGTTTTATTTTTATTTTTCTTTCAGAAACCAAGACTGTATATACAAAGTTCTTCTAACTTAGGGATTTATTTTTTATTACAACAGTTACCTGAAAATTGACTAACATTGTAATCTGGTGACAAGAGCTTTCTACACAGTATGGGACTGTTTCTTTTATGCATTAAGGAGACCTAGAAAAGCTTCCAATGCTGAAATGAAATACTTCTTCCCTTTAGAAACTAGAATTCTGTGCTTTTGATTTCCATCCCCTTGCTTTAAGGGTTTTATTGTAGTTGCTGCAATTTGAGAGTTCTTAGGAAAAATTAGTTTAACTTAAACCTCCCAGTGGACATCTGGGAAGGTGAACAGTAATGAAGAAGGCATGTGATCATATTAGGCCCTCAAGAGTGGTCTGAGCAGAGTGTAGTCCTAAAACAGAAAAACACTACAAAACAACTTCATGCACCACAATTAGGGATCAAGGATTTTTAGCATTCATGGAAGTGAATGAAGGGTATTGAGAAGAGCAGCCATCCAAGTTCTGAAAACATTTATGTCTGCCTGACTTCAAATATTTAATACTTATTAAAGTCTATATGAAAAACTCACACAATTTATAACTACTTTTGAAATTCATAAGTACAGGGCGATAAAATTATATATAACACCTTAATGTTCTGGGTTTCCTGTAAGGTAAACACATAAAGGACTCTGGAAAAGAAATGAGCTCAATAAATAATCCACTGTACATTTGTTTTGTTAGCAATCTTGTGCAGTAATAGGTACTAGTACACTTATAGACTTATAGGCTTGTTGATTTATTGGAAACTTAGCAAAGCTGTGGCTGCTAAATGAACCAACCTTTAAGCTTGGGTACATTCTGACCTTTCAATACATTAACTATTTCACCCAGAGAGATTTCAAAATGCTGTTTCTACTTGGTCTATTTCCTGAGTGATTGAGAATCCTCCAAAAAAGAATGTGGACTGTACTGCCTACGTGAATTTGCTCACTGTATGTTCCCCCCTTCGGGAGGTAGTTACATTTTCACCTTGCCTAGACAGCAGAGAGAGGAGACACCTGCCCTGGAAAAGAATACTACATGCTGTATGTGCGCACTATTCCTGTGAAATGCCAAAGCTCAAAGCTTTTAACAGGCTTTATGTTTTTCCTTTTTAAAATTAAAATATAATTCCATTACTTCCCCCTTCCCTTTTCTCCTTTCAACCAGGTTCTTCTTATAGAGGTCATATGGGTTTCATCTTGACTAAGTTTGCTTTTGAGTACTATCAAGAAATACTATTGGGTAACCAGAGGGTAGTATGCTTCATGGATTATTATTGGCATGCCCAGATTTCTAAGTGACATCAGTCATTTGGATTGGGGGTTAGTTAATGTTATCAAGGAGTAAAAGATACAGAAGATAGAAGGTTATAATACGTTGGTGCAGTTAAATAGCTCAGAGTGTTGTCTCTGAAGAGATCCTTAGCAACATTCTCATTTATTGCCTTCCTTTTTCATAAAGAAAGAAATAGGGACCAAATCAACTGGAACCTAGCTCACTGAATAAAGCTGTTTGTTTTAAGACTCATTACTGATGACTGTTTTTAAAACAACCCCATCCTACTTTTCTAACTAATCCAGAAATGAGACACATGGCTGGTCTGTTGTTCTCTGAGACGACAGGACAGGAATTACTGGTAGCAGAAAGATCTATTGCCTCCTGCCTGTTTGAGCTGGCTAGTATTGGAGCAGTGGGAAATACCTGAGGGGGGCCCCTGTTTTGAGTTATGGTTCTCAGCTTTAAAAAGGCACTATGTAGTCTCACAGAAACCAATTCTTTTCCCACAAGATGATTGTAACTATTTTATATTTTTCTCTTTATCACTTCACGGAAATGTATTAAAATTGATAAAATGCTGAATTTTCTAAGTAGCATCCACCCAGCTGTCTTTCAAAAGGCAAGCTGAACACTTGCTGGAATCAGGAAAGCCCTTTTATGTGACAGAGTGACAACAATTTACCTGCACTTACCAAACATGACTGTTTAATCATGAAAGTAAAGGAAAGTATAGGATGAAATATTTGCAAGCATCATCATAATCCAAACCCTCGAACAATTTCTGTATGATGATGGAAGACTGAATCCTTTTTAAGAGAATAGATCACTTTATTCCTATGGTGGTTTTTTATGCATTTGCATAGTACTTTAATCTTATTCCATTTGAATGGCTGTGTTTATGCATATAAGTATATATATATATATGAATTTGTATGTATATTATAATATATCTACTTAGTACAAAGCTTGTTTTTTTCTTTTTTTAATGTGTATTGGGTGCATATATCACAATAAGTATATGAAGCAAGTCTTAGAAAAGCTTAGAAATTCATCCTATTTCTGGTAGTAAGAAAAACACACTGAAACAAAATGATATCTAGCTGTTCTGAGAAATTAAGTGCCTCCTTGTGAATTGAGAATGAAGCAAAATAATAAAAAGCAAATATTAATGTGGTTTTCTTTTGTGTGGATGGGAAGCTTTTAGACCAGTAGTTTCTAAATCATGACTGAAGAACGTTATGAATAGAGATGACTTGGTGATTCTATGAGGTGCTATGTCAAAGCTACAGCACCTTGACCTAAGCATTTCTGACCTTGCAGTAAACTCAGATCCAGCAAGCCAGTCACTGAAGTATAGTTTACATTTGGATGCCATATTCTAAATTCGGAAAAGCCAATGCCCTTTGAACAGGCTTTCTATCATGTTATTTCAGTGTGGAAAGTCTAATCATCTTGAGCTTGGTGTGGAGCTCTGCTGGGTTGGTATTTAATTAGGGCAGCAATATTTTTGAACACTTAAAAGATATGTTCAGAGAAGAACCCTGTGATTCTTTGATCCTTGTCTTTTCTCAAATATGCTAATTTCCCTGTTCTAAATGTATTATCTTGTGCTTACAAAAAGTGGCAAGTGTATGAAAGTGTCACATTTATCCCTTGGAAACAATATGCTAATGATCTTCAGAGTACTTTTGCTCCTGCCTGCATGTTAATATCCATCTCGGTGTACTGTAATTTGTCAGTTCACAATCGTTCTCTGGTACTGATTCTCTAAGGGGAGATGAGTCCTGTTTAGCAGTCTCGGTGCCATCTCCGATTATGGACCCAGTAAGTATGCAGTTAATAAACCTGTCAATCCACTCACACACAGTCTCTCTTTCCTTAATCTACTGTATATTTATTTAGCAATCCATATGTCTCTCTATTTACACAACAATCTATTTGTGCATTTATATCTATCTATCTCTGTGTATCTATGTATCTATTTATCTGTATCTATTATTATCTATCATCTATCTATCTATCATCTATGCATTTATATAGCATCTATATATCTATCTGTCATCTATATATCATCTTTCTATCTATCTATCTATCATCTATCTATCTCTCTCTCTCTCTCTCTATCTATCTATCTATCTATAATCTCTTGTTTATACCTATCAGCTGTTTATATTCTACTAAACTAAAGAATCAGTATTTCTTGGGT
This sequence comes from Lophiomys imhausi, assembly GCA_907164525.1. NCBI lineage: Eukaryota > Metazoa > Chordata > Mammalia > Rodentia > Muridae > Lophiomys > Lophiomys imhausi. The sequence continues at coordinate 1,269,727 of CAJQZJ010001166.1, forward strand.
CTTACCATTTCTATGAACCTGGAGGACCTTCTTCATACCTCTAGGCCTCAGTTTCCTTGTTTGAAAACTGAGTATAGAGTATCTACCATGCAATATCATCACAATCATTTGGAGGACTGTCTAGCATTTGGAAGGTTCCAACAAGTATTAACTCCTTGTTTCATAGTTATTTGTCAGTCTTTTGTATGGATTCTAATGCTTTAGAATAACAAAAAAAAATGTAGTTGTACATTTGAATAGTAGAAGTTTGCTTTATATTTTCTGAGAAGTAAAGATTTACTACATAAATTAAAAGAGTGTGGGACTTGTTGGAAACGTGCTTGCAACTACAGGAATCCAAGGCTTTACTTAACCTCACATAATTTAGCTGCATCATTTCCATACATACAGTGATATGCTAATTACAAATTATAACTAATTATTCAAAAAAACAAAACACAACCAAATTGTTGGAGAATGATCTTATACATTGGTTCTTAGACACTGATTTCAGTGCTCAGAGATCTGGCTACCTTCCTTTCTGAGGAACTCTCTGATTGGTTAATAAAAGTCGTTGATGGCCATTTAGCTGGGCAGAAAGAGCATAGGAAGGCAGAACTTCCTGGGACGAAATTAGGAACCCTGAGTTTACACAGAGAAAGCTCTCTTTCTGCCAGGACTCTGGAAGCAGAAGGAAGTCTTGGGGTGAGCTCTGAAGGTATATCAAGCCACATAGCTGGTTGGTATTAGGTGGTCTGGTTAACTTAGATTAGCTAGTTAAGAGTCTCCCCAGCTAAGGCCTAAACATGTGGTAGAAGTTAGGCCTATATAGTGAATTAGTAGGCAGTTCAGATTAGCATCTGGCAGCACATAAGGAGAAGCTTGACCTTTTAACCTGCTGAAATGGACAAAACAAAGCTGTGGCCAGCCAATATGCCCTGTTGAAGGGGCGTGGCTAAGAAACCACACAGACTGCACAAATGATGTCAGTTGCTGTGAGAAGCAATGGGACTGCTGGACATCTTGAGAAATCTTGTGGACACTCAAGACTGCCAAGGATCATGAGATAAGGCAATATATAAGCCAGAGAATTCCACTCGGTCTTTCTCTTCCTCCTACGTTCACTGAATGAGAAGTCACACTGGAGAAGTGCATAGCAAGATATTCCATTTACAGAATTTAGGCCGCGATAGCCCAAGGCAAAGGCAGGCATAAAACCCGCTGAGAGAGAGTTCCTTGATGGTGTCTGTTTTGGGGCCCCAGAGCACCAGAAAGATGAGCGAGGCAAGCGAAGTTCGGAAGATGTTTGGAGAGACTTTCGGCTGTGAGGTTTGCCTGGGCCAAGGAGACCATGGAAGTGAGTCTTAGCTGATGGAAAAAGCTGGCCTCAGTTTGGCAAATGGAGCAGACTGACTTTGTAAGCCAGCCACTATAAATTGCCTTGTGAACTGGCAAAGTAATGCCCATTATACACTAAGCTTTGAAAAGGACTGACTGCTGAGACTGCCATAAACCAAGTCAGCCTTCATGGACCTATGCTAAGAATATTAATATCCTTTAAAGAAAGTTAAAATAGTGTTAGTTAAGTGGTTTTAGATAGGTATTAGAGTATTCTTAGATATTAGGGAATTCTTAGATTATAGATTTTAGGTTATAGGTTTTTAGGTTATAGGATTTAGGTATTTTACAGGTGTTTGCTAAGTAGTAATAAATATAAGTGTTTAGAAACATTAGAAGGTCTTGATGTATATAATTATTGGGAAAAGGGCCATTTTTGGTCTCAGGTCTTATCTTCAGGACAGGTCAGGGCTACAGCTAAGGCAAGCCAGACCCGCAGGCCTCCAGGCCTCCACCCAGACTGCCTCTGGCTGCTCTGCTGGCCTAAAATAATAGTTTATAGTTATTAATAAATATATTTGTTAATAAATCATCAGTTTCACAAAACCCTGTTTCCCTCCGTTCCTTCCAGGTGTCACTCTTAGCTACAGACAAGACTTCCATGTAGGAGATTCACTTGATAGGAACATGCATAATGTGAGGGACCTTGAGAGTTAAATCATCAAATAATTGAATACTGGAAGAGAGCATGGAGGTTAATGGGGGGGAAAGTATGCATAATTATACATATTTTTATCCCATGAGAGTAGTTAAAATATAAAAAGTTTTGAACAACGAAAATGGAGAATGCAGCACATTAGCAGAAGGCCCTGGGGGCAGAAAATCTAAATTGAACAAGTACTTCAGACAAAAAAATTCCTGTCAGAAACAAGAGATTCATAAGTGTAACATTTTGTTGATCTCAGCTGGCCTTTCAGACCTGGGACTAAAATCGGAAATGTAATCAGCTTGCTTCATCTTAGCAGTGATGCTTCATAATAACCGCACCTCAGGAGTGATGGTTCATATTAACTCTACAGCACGTCAGGAGTGATGGTTCATAGTAACTTTATAACATGTCAGCAGTGATGCTTCATAGTAACTCTACAGCACCCCAGCAGTGATACCTCATAGTAACTCTACAGCACCTCAGCAGTGATGCTTCACAGTAACTCTACAGCACCCCAGCAGTCAGTGATGCTTCACAGTAACTCTATGGCACTTCAGCAGTGATGCTTCATAGTAATTCTACCATGTCACAGAGGTGATACTTCATAATAATCCTACTTTCTCCCTACAGTGACATGTCATAGTAACTCTACTACATCACCATAGCCATGCATTGAAGTAACTCTACTCAACCCTTGATGTTCTATCATTCACAGAGTAGGGGAAAATTCCACATATTAGTTGGGTTGAAGACTGAATCCCACCCACTCCATCACACATTTATGTATCTGTACACACACATAAACACACACATACACACTATACTACACTGTAGTGTACTATACTATTACTATATATACTATACTATTACTCTCTATACTATACTGTACTATACTATACTATTACACTGTATACTATACTATTAGTATCTATACTATACTATACTATCTATACTGTGCTATTCTATACTATACTATACTGTACTGTACTATACTATTAGTATCTATACTATACTAAACTGTTGCTATCTATACTATACTATACTATTCTATACTATACTATACTATACTATACTATACTATTGCTATCTATACTATACTATACTGTACTATATATACTATAGCACTAGGTAAAAATTCCCAATACATTTAGAGACAAAAATTTAGTATCATTCCTCAATCAGGTCACAAACACGCCTGTGTGACAGTACAAAAGGACTGGAAATTGGCATCAGGATTGTATGAATACTGAGAAGATATGCCGCTTAACTGTAATATTTAGAATATGACTTTCTGGGGTCTCAATACCAGGTTCCTGTTGTACTAATTTTACCATTGATGGATCCAAGGAAGGCTTTAATTCCAGGGAAACTGAGTTAACTGATCACTCATTAAGACTTGATAAGATGTTACAGAGTTGGTACAATGAACATCAGGACCTGGTACATGGCATTAATTCAATAATTTGAAAAAGTAATTAACAGCTTTCACAGAGCTGGAATTTTCAGTGGAGGAGAAGCAATTGTGTAGGACAGAAGGGTCATTGGGCACAAAAGGGGTCACATGAAGAAAAGAGAAGGATAGACCTAAGGGGAAGGTTGGAATGAGTAGCTTTGGTAACACACATGCCATGTTTGCTCTCGGTGGAATTCTGCCACAACAACAAAGGAAAATATAATATTAAGAGACATTCTCTCCCTTTTCCTCACCTTCTTAAGGATGACTCAGACAGGTGAGGGCTTTGAAATGATGTGAAGCAGTTCTGTACACCAGATACTGCCTGGCAACCCCAAGGCCAAATTAAAAGACCAAGCTTTCAGTCCCCACTGCTGATTTTTATGGTGAGTGGTTTGTCGTTATAATGAGTACAGGTCAACAGCTGTAAGGTTCTGTGAGAGATTTCACAGCTTAGAAAAGAGAGTTGAGCTTTTAAGACATTTTGTGAAATCTTGCTCTCCTAACAGAACATAGGTCATCTAGTCTCTTCTCCCAGATGACAGCTTCCATTACGTGGCAGAGACATGTACTATTCATTTAGCTAGAATTTTTTTTTTTCTGTTAGAATTGTACTCTAGCAATCTCATTGAGTTCAGAGTTTTCTAAGGGGTATCATAGGAACCGCAGATGGCTACAATATTTCAACCTTCCTCTTCAAAAAAATCCATTTTAATATCTAACTGCTTTGGAATCCTAGATACCCAGATAATTAGCATGGAGCTTAAGGGAGAAACAGTGTGTCAAGGCACCAATTCTCTGAGCCTGGGGTTGTCAAATATATTTCTGATGAAGTGTATAATGGATGGGCATTTCTGTTGCTGTGTAACATGAATAATAGAATGTTATAACATCTAATTAAATTGCAGGAATTCAACATTGCAGCTGCTTTCTTGCAGAAGTAAAAATTTAGGGGATATATCAAATTTACTGTCCAAACTTGTCCAAACTATATCTCTTGGTTCCACATGCAGTCTTTTCCAATTAAATACACAGCCACAGATGATTTCTTTACATTTGTAACCATTGATTTATATGAAGAATTTCAGTTATTTTAAAATGCTTTAACTCACTCAAACTTTCAAAATTCTTTTCAACACACTTCCATGCCTCATATACTTTAATTAATCATGTATCTAGTCAGGGTTATACACTATGGAGGCATCTTTAACTCCTCCCTCAACTTGTATCCAATTATTTACCAGTGTGTATCAGTACACAATAGTCTTTCTGCCTCCCCCTGCTTTATTTCTTTCATTTTTTTTGAGATTATAATTCCATCACTTTCCCTTTACCATTTCTTCCTCTCATACAGCTCTCCTTTCTCTCTTTCAAATTCATGGTCTCTTTTTCCATTAATTGTTGTTATATACATATTGTAGGTACATATATATATGTCTAAATTCATAAATGCAATCTTTCTAGTCTTTAGAATGATGCTTGCATGTATGTTTTCAGGGCTGACCATTTGGTACTAGATAACCAATTGGTATGTTCTTTGGATACATCTGTAACACTCTTCCTGCAACGAAGGCTCAGGTATCATATTGGAAGAGGAGGCAGAAAGATTGTAAGAGCCAGAGGATTCAGGGATTTGCTGTGAGATTGTGTCTCCTAGGAATGTCAGAAGCTACACCCATATGTCTTACAAACACTTCTGCTGCCTAAACATGAGCTGAGCAAGGGCAACAATGATAGATGTGCTAATTGATCAGAGAGACCACAACCATACACAAAGAACCCCAGGTTAACTAAGGAATGCTGAGAGGGGGAGAAATGGTCTGCTCTTTATTTCTTCTATCCTCCAGAGTCAGAAGTGAGTCATCTTGGCTTTGTGTGCTTTTGTTTAAAATCTACTGATATGTAGTAACAACATGGTTCTGGTAGACATTATGCCATTGCAGGGGTTTAGCCACCTTGCCCATTTATTTCCCCAAATCAAGTATAGCATACAGCTCTCACCTAGCATTTGCTCGCCTAATATAGAGTATGATAGTTTTCAAGCTTAAGCCTAAGGAATATCGCAATAAACATGGTGCCCCATCCCAAGACTAGAGCTCATTTCTAGAAATGAGCATTAAAATATCTCAAGCCTACAGCACCTTCCCTAAAGAGTCAGGTCCAATCCTACTTCTTAATATTAATCTTCCTTACAGATATAACACCATGTTTATTTTTACCACAGATTTGTAAGTTTTCATAATCTTTCAGTTTTATTCACTAAGCCCACAATATTCTTTTTCCATTTCCTTGTTTCAATAAATCCCCCCACCATTGTTCAAATACAGTTCCAGATACTTAGTCTCTACAATGTAACTCTCCTGCTCAGCTTAAAGCACTGTATTTAATGGAAACAAACAAGCAAACAAAAAAGCAATTGAGTAATACAGTAAATATCCAACAACAGAAGATGGTTGTATCAATCATAGAACCCATATATCATAGAATATGATACAACAGATTGAGGATAAAGTCTACATACTGAGAAGACAAGCTCCCTAAGACATATTTCTGATCAAGAAAGCCAATTAAAGAATAATATTTATACATGGAATGACCCATTAAAATCCTTAATAATATTATTATTCAACATTCATTGGATATTTACAAGTAGGCACTTTCCAAAGATTCTTAACAACTCTATTTTATAAATAAAGAAACTGAGATTATGTAAGGGTTAAGAAGATTTCTAGGGTCACACCTTTAAGGAATCACAAGCCTATTGCTGGAGGTTGACCACTGTTAGTCACTGCTAACAGTCTATTTTTATATTAAAAAATAAACTGAAAAGAAAAAAATATAAGTGTGTGTGTATGTGTTTCTTTATGTGTGCATACTTCAATGGAAAAAAAGTGTTTGAATAAATATCCATCATGAAAGCATTTCCTTGGAAAGGAGTGAATGGAATAGTATAAGACAATAAAGAAAATAGTAAAGAGCTTTATTTCTGTCTAATTTTTTATTTTGAGTGTGTATGTTAAGGAAAATTACCTGGTAGGGCATTCTAAAACATTCTATAACAAACAAAAGATGGTAGAGCCAATCATAATATTGCTTAAATATGCTTTGAGGTATTGTTTTGAACTAATTTGAGCAAAAAGAAAAAATGACAACTTTGATTGCCTAGGCAACTTAGGGGAAAGGAAAAGATGTTAGCTGAATTACATCAGTGATCATGGCTGCAGAAATGTAGTCTGTGGGATGTTTCAGTGGACTGACCCTGTGGTATACTGACCCATTGAACAGTCACAACCAGGGCTGCTTGCACCTTCCTCCTTGTATCACTTGTGAACTGGAATGTGAGCACTTTCCTTTTCTCCCATTTCCTCTCAGTGTTTTTTGTTGTTGTTGTTGTTGTTGTTGTTGTTTTGTTTTTTGGTTTTTTTTGCATGTGTGTTAGTTGCATGCCTGGCAAATAATTTGTAGTTGTGTCTATTGGCTGTCAATCTGTATTTTTAGAGAATAATGTTTGAAAAATGGGAAGGAAGGATTGCAAAATACTTCATGTTTAATTTTTGCTTTTCATTTAATGGTTCCCGAGACAAAAACCTGTGGTGTTTTAAAGCTTGACAGATGTAAGACTGCAGAGGGAGTTACAAATCACTCGACTTCGAATTTTTTTTCCAAGTGAAATGAGTCAGCCTTGTATTTTTATTTTTTATTTTTTTTTGGTACAACTTACATTGATCCTTTCTTCTCCCCTCACCAAACAACATTCGGTTGTAACCAAAAAATACTATTATTCTTTTCCCCATGACAGATTCATACTGAGATCTATTTCTTCTCTTAGCATTAAATTGTTTCTCAGCCTGGTTGCTTGCCTACAATTCTGTCCCCTTTGAGGCTACTTTTTAAACCCTGTAGGAATGATTCAAAAACTCAAAGTTGATTATATGCTATTCTTGCTTTAAATCACTCTGTGTTCTAGTGTTGCTGAGGCCAAATTCTTCAGCCTAGGTAACTCACCTTTCTTGATGTATTTTGTACACTCAATTGCTAATCCTCAAGACTCTAAAGCAGTGGTTCTTCAACCTTCCTAATGCTGTGATGCTTTAATACAGTTCTTCATGTTGTGGTGACCTCCAACCATAAAATTATTTTTATTGCTACTTCACAACCGTAATTTTGCCGTTATGAATAGTATTATAAATATCTGTGTTTTTTGATGTCTTAAGCAACCCATTATATGGTCTATTGGCCCACAAAGGGTAGCAACCCCCAGGTTATACATACAGGCAACACTAACTGGGCAAAGTAGATTATATATGTCATCTGTCTATCTGTTTATCTATCTATCTATCTATCTATCATCACTTATCACCTGTCATCTCTGTATCATCTATCTTTCTATCTATCCATCCATCCATCACCTATCTATCTATCTATCTATCTATCTATCATCTATCACCTATCACCTGTCATCTCTGTATCATCTATCTATCTATCTATCTATCACCTATCTGTCTATCTGTCTATCTATCTATCTATCTATCTATCTATCTACGTATCATCTATCTCTCTATCATCTGTCATCTCTCTATCATCTATGTTTGTCATCTATTATCTATCTATCATCTATCTATTTATGTCTAACATCGATTTTCTATCAACTGTCATCTCTGTATCTACAACAGCAAAATAATCAACAGAAAGCCTACACACACATGGAAATTGAACAACTCTTTACTGGATGACTACTCGGTCAGGGAAGAAATAAAGAAGGAAATCAACGACTTCTTAAAATCCAGAGAAAATGAAGGCACAAAATACCCAAACCCATGGGACACAATGAAAGTTGTGCTATGAGGAAAGTTCATAGCACAAAGAGTCTTAAAAAGAAAAAAACTGTGACAGCTCATATTAGCGAATTAACAGCTAAACTGGGTAAGTTGGAAAAAAAAAAAAAAAAAAGAAGCAAACACTCCCAAGAAGAGCAGAAGGCAGGAAATCATCAAACTTAGGGCTGGAATCAACAACTTAGAAACAAAAAGAGCTATACAAGGAATCAATGAAACCAAGAGTTGGTTCTTCGAGAAAATCAACAAAATAGACAGACCCTTAGCCAAATTAACTAAAAGGCAGAGGGAAAAAATCCAAATCAACAAAATCAGAAATGAAAAGGGAGAAATAACAACAGACATTGAGGAAATCCGGAGAATATTTGGATCCTACTTTAAAAATCTATACTCCACCAAATTTGAAAACTTAAGTGAAAAGGAAAATTTTCTTGATAGATTCCACCTACCGAAGCTAAATCAAGATCAGGTTAACAGACTAAACAGCCCTATAACCCCTAAGGAAATAGAAAAAGTCATTAAAAATCTCCCAACCGAAAAAAGCCCAGGGCTAGATGGCTTTGCACGGAATTCTACAGGACCTTCAAAGAGGAGCTAACACCAATACTTTTCAAACTCTTTCACAAAATAGAATGTGAAAGAACATTGCCAAACTCATTCTACGAGGCCACAATCACCCTGATTCCTAAACCACACAAAGACCCAACAAAGAAAGAGAACTTCAGACCAATCTCCCTCATGAATATAGATGCAAAAATATTTAATAAAATACTAGCAAACCAAATTCAGAACACACCAAAAGTATCATACACCATGATCAAGTAGGCTTCATCCCAGGAATGCAGGGATGGTTCAACATACGAAAGTCTATCAATGTAATTCACCATATAAACAAGATGGAAGAAAAAAAAACTACATGCTAATCTCGCTAGATGCAGAAAAAGCATTTGACAAAATCCAACACCCCTTCATGCTAAAAGTTCTGGAGAGAACGGGCATACAAGGACCATACCTAGAAATAATAAAGGCAATATACAGCAAGCCAGTGGCCAACATCAAATTAAATGGAGAGAAGCTTGAAGAATTTCCCCTAAACTCAGGGACAAGACAAGGATGTCCACTTTCACCATATCTCTTCAATATAGTACTTGAAGTTCTTGCTAGAGCAATAAGACAGCTAAAGGAGATCAAGGGGATACAAATGGGAAACGAAGAAGTCAAATTTTCCCTATTTGAAAACAATATGATAGTATACATAAGCGACCCCAAAAATTCCACCAGAGAACTCTTACAGCTGATAAACACCTTCAGCAACGTGACTGGATACAAAATTAATTCAAAAAAATCAGAAACACTTCTTTATTTTTTATTTTTTTATTTTATTAAATACATTATTTTTTTTCTTCAAGTTACATCTCAGTCACAAAACCTTCCCTATTCCCCCTTCCTGTCCCACCCTTCTACCCTCTTCCTCCCAACAGCTTCCCCTTTCAGTCCAACAAATGGTTCCTTTTCTTATAACAGTAAATACTATACAAAACAGCAGAAATAAATATGCCATATTTATGAGAGTTAAATGGCCCAGTATACCTTCCCAATGTCCAGTTCATACATATTTGGCCCCTGACTTAACAGTCTACCATCTAACCATCTCCATGAGTTTAATTGTATTGTATTTATAGTTATAAGAAAAAGAACCATTTTTTGGACTGAGATGGAGACCTGTTGGGGGGAAAAAGAAATACTTTAAACTAAAAAAAAAAAAAAAAAAAAAAGTGGGAAGAGAATGGGGGATTGAGGGGGAGGAGGGTGGAAGGGTGGGACTGGAGGGGGGATTAGGGAGGGGATTGTGATTGAGATGTAACTTGAAGAAATAAAAAATAAATTATTAAAAAATGGTTCTTTTTCTTATAACTATAAATACAATACAAAACAACAGAAATAAATAGGCCACAAATGATAGTTATGTGGCTCAGCATACATTCCCAATGTCCAGGCCATATGTATTTGGCACCTGACTTTAACATTCTACTCTCTAGCCATCTCCGTGAGTTTAAACTTCTATACCTGACTCACCTTTCATACTAACTTGCCTCACAATTTTAAAAATATCTTCTTAGATCCAGAACACTCTCTTGATTCCTAAACAACTCAAAATTTAACTATGAGACTCTAGCTATCTATTCTTCAGCCACCTCAGAGACATGAGAGGGATAAATATATCTGATTATATAGGAAGTGCAGGGCCTGCAGCTTCCAAAACTAAGAAATGACATACCAGTGGCTGCCTGGACAGTTCCCATTTTCTCTCCATACATTACAGCATCGATCTTCAGTCATTTGACCCCATTTCTCTGACAGACTTTGATTGTAGAGCAGGGGTTATGAAGGACTTACCTACCCTGTCTTGGCAGAGCTAGGCTGTCGACTTACCTGAAGAAACCCTTCTTTATACAACAAACAAAAGGGCTGAGAAAGAAATAAAGGAAACAACCCTCTTCACAGTAGCCATAAACAATATAAAATACCTGGGGGTAACTCTAACCAAGCAAGTAAAGGACCTGTAGAACAAGAGCTTTAAACCCTTGAAGAAAGAAATTGAAGAGGCCTTAGAAGAAAGAAAGATATCCCATGCTCATGGATAGGTAGGATCAACATAATAAAAATGGCCATATTACCAAAAGAAATATATAGATTCAATGCAATTCCTATCAAAATATCAACAAAATTCTTTATAGACCTGGAAAAAGCTATTCTCAATTTCATATGGAACAATAAAAAAAAACCCAGAATAGCTAAATCAATCCTGCACATTAAAAAAACATCTGGAGGTATCACCGTCCCAGATTTCAAGCTGTACTACAGAGCAATAGTTGTAAAAACAGCATGGTATTGGTATAGAAACAGACCAGTAGACCAATGGAATCGAATTGAAGAACCAGAAATGGACTCACACACCTATGGCCACCTAATTTTTGACAAAGAAGCCAAAACCATACCATGGAAAAAGGAAAGCATTTTCAACAAATGGTGCTGGTCCAACTGGATGTCCACTTGCAAAAGAATGAAATTAGACCCATACTTATCACCTTGTATAAAACTTAAATTCAAGTAGATCAAAGACCTTAACATAAGGCCGGTCACACTAAACCTACTAGAAGAAAAAGTGGGAAAAACCCTCAAACTCATTGGCACAGGTGACAACTTCCTGAACAGAACACCAACAGCTCAGGACCTGAGACCAACAATCAATAAATGGGACATCATGAAACTGAAAAGCTTCTGTAAGGCAAAATACACTGTCATTCGAGCAAAACGGCAGCCTACAGACTGGGAGAAAATCTTCACCAACCCCACATCTGACAGAGGGCTAATATCCAAAATCTACAAAGAACTCAAGAAATTTAATGCCAAGAAACCAAATAATCCAATCAAAAAATGACTGACGGAGCTAAATAGAGAATTCACAAATGAGGAATCCCTAATGGCTGAGAGACACTTGAAGAAATGCTCAACATCCTTAATCATCAGAGAAATGCAACTCAAGACGACTCTGAGATTCCATCTCACAACTGTTAGAATGGCTAAGATCAAAAGCTCAAATGACAGCACATGCTGGCGAGGTGTGGAGAAAGGGGAACCCTCCTCCATTGCTGGTGGGAGTGCAGGCTTGTGCAACCACTATGGAGGTCAGTCTGGCGATATCTTAGAAAACTTGGAATAGCTTTGCCTCAGGACACAGCCATACCACTTCTGGGTATACACCCAAATGACTCCTCACTGAATCATAAGGAAGTTTCCTCATCTGTTCATAGCAGCCTTATTTGTAATAGCTAGAAACTGGAAACAACCCAGATGTCCCTCAACCGAAGAATGTATTAAAAAACTGTGGTAGTGAGATGGTTGAATTAGTGGCAAGCCTATCTCTTGGCATGTAAAAACTCCTTGCTTCAACTGCAGACAGACTGCTGTCCAAAAAGGACAAAACTTGGTAGCAGGGAAGTCGACAGCCTAGCTCTGCCAAGACAGGGTAGGTTAGTCCTTCACAATCCCTGCTCTACAATAAATGTCTGTCAGAGAAACAGGACCAAAAGGCTGAAGACTGATGCTGGAATGTATGGAGAGAAAATGGGAACTGTCCAGGTAGTCACTGGTTTGTCATTTCTTAGTATTGGAAGCTGCAGGCCCTGCACTTCCTATACAATCAGATATATTTATCCTTCTCAGCTCTCTGAGGTGGTTGAAGAATAGACAGCTTGAGTCTCATAGCTAAATTTTGAGTTGTTTAGGAATCAAGAGGGCATTCTAGATCTAAGAAGATGGTTATAATAGTGATGCAAGTTAGTATGAAAACTAAGTCAGTTATAGAACTTTAAACTCATGGAGATGGTTAGAAGGTAGAAGGTTAAAGTCAGGGGCCAAATACGTATGAACTGGACATTGGGAAGGTATACTGGGCCATTTAACTCTCATAAATATGGCATATTTAATTCTGCTGTTTTGTATAGAATTTACTGTTATAAGAGAAAGAACCATTTGTTGGAATGAAAAGAGAAGCTGTTGGGGGGGGAAGAGGGTGGAAGGGTGGGACAGGAAGGGG
>CAJQZJ010001166.1:1283040-1317166 GCA_907164525.1 Lophiomys imhausi
TCATGGAGATGGTTAGAAGGTAGAAGGTTAAAGTCAGGGGCCAAATACGTATGAACTGGACATTGGGAAGGTATACTGGGCCATTTAACTCTCATAAATATGGCATATTTAATTCTGCTGTTTTGTATAGAATTTACTGTTATAAGAGAAAGAACCATTTGTTGGAATGAAAAGAGAAGCTGTTGGGGGGGGAAGAGGGTGGAAGGGTGGGACAGGAAGGGGGAATAGGGAAGGGTTTGCGACTGAGATGTAACTTGAAAAAAAATAAAGTACTTATAAAAAAAACTGTGGTACATCTACACAATATTACTCAGCTATCAGAAACAATGAAATTACGCAATTTGCAGCCAAATGGATGGAACTAGAGGAGCTCATCTTGAGTGAGCTAACCCAGACTTAGAAGGATGCACATGGCATCTATTCACTTATAGTTGGATTTTAACTATATAGTACAGGATATTTATACTGCCACCAAAGCACCAAAGGGAACACAGAGATAGACTTTTTTTGTTTTCTCTCCCTGTCAATGAGACACTTTTCACTGGTGGTAGTGCCTTGTAGGCTCCCAGTGTATGAGGAGGCTCTTGTCCCTTATATGACTTCTGAACTGAGGCGGGGGACTGTTATGTAGGGACACTCCACTCCAGAGGAGTGGGATGGAAGGGTTAGGGGGTAGAGGGTGGGAGGGCGGGGCTAGGAAGTGGGGACAATATGATGGAGATGTAACCTGAAGCAACAAATAATTTTTTATTATTATTAAAAAGAGGAATTGGTGGAATAACTGAGCAGAAAATCTGTTAGACAGATGAATATACTTGCTTCTGGAGAGGATAACAAATCATAGATAATGATAAATATTTTTCTGAAGGTATGACATTCCTATAAATAACTGAAAAAGCTTATGAAGGAAATTTACTACATGTGAGTCATTTTACTCATAGAATAACTGAACATCATGTACTACCAGTCTTGGGTAACTAGCTACAACTAAACTGCCATAGTATGTGCAAAACTATAGGAAGGCACCTTGACATTGCTCGAGGGCAACTAGCAGAACAATCATCATTTGATTTGGACTTTGAAAAAGAGTCTGATAGTTTCTTATAGGAGCATTAGAATGCTAACAGAGCCTTAATGAACTGAGCACCTCTACTTTTCTCTAGACTCTGTCTCATTTCTGGATGAACAAGAACAAGGCCAGTAACATTTAGGACTTGGCACAACCAATATTTTCCACTGAACAAAAACTCATGGTTAGATTGGAAAGAGCAGCAGCCTGAAGGTTGAGAAATGAGCTCTAGGTCAGGTTGCATGTGGTAGTGTAACCAGGAACTGGAGTCCTCAGGCTCTGGCCTTTGAGCTCCCACCATGAGAAGCCTGGACTACGAGGACCTACACGTCCTTCCTTTTTCACTGCACCTCAATGGCTCTGAGTTTTCCTTTTGAAATTACATTTACATATATTTGCCAAGAACATATGTGTTTTACTAACTTTCTGATTTTATGTTAGGAAGTGAGATTTGAAAACTACGATGTGAGAAGATTTAGAGTAAATATGTGACTCCCTGCCCATCTGTCCTCGAAAACAAACAAATAAACAAACACAAACCCAAAACCAACCAAACAAACAAAGAAACAAAACAAAAATAAGAAAAGAAAAACAAAATCTATAAAAAAAACTTGGACACAAAAACAAGGGGGATTTTCGGGATAAGCAGTTGCCTGGCCTGAAGTCTGAAGGCCAGTCTTCTTTCAGACCCATCATGCATTGGAAAGCCAAGAGGTTCCCTGTGGAGTTTAGTTATAGACTTTATTGAATTTTCTAGACTTGAGCAGAAGAGTAAAGTGGCAGACCTTTGGTATATTTCTTTTTGTGACATGTTGGCATGATATTTCTGCAAATCATCCCAAGCTGAAGGTAAAGCCAGTTATGAGTACTGCACCCGACTGTACTCACAGAAAAAAAAAAAATAACATGCTTCAAGGACTCTCAGGTACAACAAATTCCTTTTGAGTACAAGGTGTATTTTCTTTGAACTGTTCTTTTACCAGTGTCAGTCACATAGGAAGTGTCTGATAAATCTTTTTGGAAGTCTTATGGAGAACTTTAAAGTGATATTCTCACAATATTGTTTTCCTCTAAGAGATGAAGCCAGTGGCAAATTTAATCACTGTGAGCTGTCAGTTACTTTGCCCTTTGCCGGCCTGGTACTTAGCATCAGTGCAGGCGCCTGTACCTACATAGCCTTCTTTGTGAGACAAGCTGTGGGTGAAGCATCTTCCAGAATGGTTCCCGTTTATGGATCCCTATCAGCCACAATCTCATAGAAACCCATATTCTCTTCTCATATACAGTATGAGAATATCTTAATAGTCTACTTTGCTATTTGGCTTGCATCAGTTTTCCCTCAAAATTTCTGATTTAGTTGAAGATCTTGGTTCTCAACCAGGCACAGTTTTTGCCTCTTGGAGTGGGCATGTCTGAAGACACTTTTTTATTTGTGTGTATGTGTGCATGTGTATGAGAGAGTGGGGGTAGGGTGTCGGTGTGTAGTGCATGTTCATGTGAGTGATTATGAAGGCCATGGGTGGATGTTGGGTGTCTTCTTCCATAATTTTCCATAATATATTGGAGACAGGGTGTCTCATCACACATAAAACTTATCAACTGGCTAGGCTGTCTGCCTGATAGACTCAGTATCTTTCTATCTTCTTAGTGTTAGATTTACAGAGTACAGGGTTGCACCATGGTTTTACATAGGGATTTGAACTCATATCCTTCTGAGTGTGCAGCATCCACTTTATATACTCACTAACACTTTAGTCCCTGAAGATATCTTTTGATTGGTATGTCTAGGGGGGCTGAGGTGCTATGTTGACAACGGGAACATCCCTTAATGTATAGAATAACATTTCCAACAAATAATTATTCAGTTCAAAATATAAATGTTTGAAAGATAAGAAATTCTTATTAAGACACAGGTAGGGGGGATCCAAGATGGCGGCAGCCTGCGCGGATGTATTTTGATTTCGGGGTCAACAGTCACAAGGCGGCAAGTGTTGCACGACGCTGTACAAAGTGCACGACCCCTTCTAAATCTCACCCAGCTACACAGGGACCACAGAAGATCCCTGGGCAGGATGCCCCTTCCCAGTCTCGGACACACTAGGAAGCCGCTGGACCCGGGAATCGGGATCACCCATCCCCCAACAGGAGAGACCCCCGGTAAGTTCCAACCTAATACCCAGCCGGCAGATTCAGAACCCATGCAGCGATAATCCCCACCCTGCTGGGCACTCCCAGGTCTCACATAGACGATCTAATTATCTGGCAAAAGATTGCGACCCTTGGAAGTTAGCACAGCTACACTGAAAAGTGCCTTCAGACCGTAGATCTCGGTCTGTGACATCACTGGCCAGTTTCTAAGCTTCAGGAGCTGCAAGGATATTGGAGCTGAACTGCAGATTTACCCACTACAGGAACCAACCCCAGGCAAACTGCTAGATATATGAAACTGTCGTATATTGGACTTTTGTACTAGTACGGGTCCTTCTGGCGAGGAACCAGAGCTTACTTGTACACAGCTCCGCCGCCTACAATAGTTAGGTCTCCACCTGGGAGGCGGGGCTGAATGACTCACCTTATAGGGGTGGAGTAAGGCAACGCTACTCCTACACCAAAGTGCCCGCTTTGGACCCAAGTCCAGAAGACAGCAAAAAAATTCCACATGGCCAGAGGCTCCAGACCAAAAAAAAAAAAACAAAAACAAAAAAACAAAAACAAACAAACAAACAAACAAAAAAAACAGAGCGAAATGTCTCCAAAAAAGAAAGCAACACTATTCGATCCAGCCCAAACCAACTCACCACAGCTGAAAAACATGAAAACAATGACAATTCTACATTATGGAAAGTGATAGAGTCCCTTCAAGAAGAACTTAAAACTATGAAGCAATTCAAAGAAGCCACAATTTTACAAGTCAAAACAACGAATAACACCATTAAAGAGCTCCAAGCCAAGGTGACCCAGCTTGAACAGGAAAAAGAATAAAGCAATGAAAGATTTCAGGGCAAAAACAAGCAAACTGGAGAAGGAAATGTACAAAACGAACAATACCACTCAAAACATGAAAATAGAAATGGAAACAATAAAGAAAACACAGTCAGAGTCAAAAGAGGAAATGGAGAACCAAGAGAAGAGAACAGGAACTACGGATGTGAGTATGAAAAATATAATGCAAGAGATGGAAGACAGGATCTCAGGCATGGAAGATTCGATGGAAGAAATCAGTACAACATCCAAAGAAAATGAGAAAGCTAAAAAAATCTCTCACCCACAACATCCAAGAAATCAAGGACTCAATGAAAAGATGGAACCTAAGAATTATAGGCATAGAGGAAAGAGAAGACTCCCGACTCCATGGTCCAGGAAATATCTTCAACAAAATCATAGAAGAAAACTTCCCAAACCTAAAGAAAGAGATGCCAGTAAAAATCCAAGAGGCTTACAGAACACCAAACAGATTAGATCAGAAAAGAAATTCCTCTCGCCACATAATAATAGAAACTCCAAATGTAGAGAACAAAGAAAGGATATTAAAAGCTATAAGAGAAAAAGGCCGAGTCACATACAATGGCAGACCCATCAGAATCACACCTGACTTCTCCTCAGAAACTTAAAAAGCTAGAAGGGCCTGGACGGATGTCCTACAAGCCCTGAGAGAACATAGGTGCCCAGCTAGACTACTATACCCAGCAAAACTCTCTATCAACATAGAAGGAGAAAACAAGATATTCCATGACAAAATCAAATTCAAACAATATCTCCTCACAAACCCAGCGCTACAGACGATCCTAGAAGGAAAATTCCAACCCAGAGAAGATAACTACACCCGAGAAAACAGAGGAAATAGAAACCTCCACAGCAACTAAACAAAAAGAAATACAAGACAGCCAGCTATAGCAAAATAATGGGAAATAACAACCCCTGGTCACTAATATCCATCAACATCAATGGACTCAACTCCCCAATAAAAAGACACAGACTTACAGACTGGATACGTAAACAAGACACATCTTTTTGCTGTATACAAGAAACACACCTCACTATTGAAGATAAACACTATCTCAGAGTAAAGGGCTGTGAAAAGATTTTCCAAGCAAATGGACCCAGGAAACAAGCTGGAGTAGCCACCGTAATATCAAACAAAATAGTCTTCCAATTGAAGTTAATAAAAAAGACAGAGAAGGGCATTACATACTCATTAAAGGAAATATCCACCAAGAGGACATCTCAATATTGAACATCTATGCCCTAAATATAAAGGCACCTACATTTATAAAAGAAACGCTTCTAAAACTTAAATTGCACATCGATCCAAACACTTTAATAGTGGGAGACTTCAACACCCCACTCACAACTATGGACAGATCATCAAGACAGAAGCCAAACAGAGAAATAATGAGTCTAACAGAGATCATGAAACAAATGGACCTAACAGATATCTACAGAATGTTTCACCCAAACACAAAAGAATACACCTTCTTCTCAGCACCTCACGGAACCTTCTCCAAAATCGACCATATAGTTGGACACAAAGATAGCCTCAACAGATACAAGAAAATTGAAATAGCCCCTTGTATCTTATCAGACTACCATGGAATAAAGCTGGACTTCAATAGCAAAAGAATCAACAGAAAGTCTACACTCACATGGAAATTGATCAAGTCTGTACTAGAGGACCACTGGGTCAGGGAAGAAATAAAGAAGGAAATCAAAGACTTCTTAAAATCCAACGAAAATGAAGACACAACATACCCAAACCTATGGGACACAATGAGAGCTGTGCTACGAGGAAAGTTCATAGCACTAAGTGCCTTCAAAAAGAAAATTGTGACAGCTCATATTAGTGAATTAACAGCTAACCTGGGTGAATGAACAAAAAGAAGCAAACACTCCCAAGAGGAGCAGAAGGCAGGAGATCATCAAACTTAGGGCTGAAATCAACAACTTAGAAACAAAAAGACCTATACAAACGATCAATGAAACCAAGAGTTGGTTCTTCGAGAAAATCAACAAATAAAAAGACTCTTAGCCTAATTAACTAAAAGAAAGAGGGAGAAAACACAAATCAACAAAATCAGAAATGAAAAGGGAGAAATAATAATAGACATTGAGGAAATCCAGAGAATATTTGGATCCTACTTTAAAAATCTATACTCCACCAAATTTGAAAACTTAAGTGAAATGGACAATTTTCTTGATAGATTCCACCTACCGAAGCTAAATCAAGATCAGATAAACAGATTAAACAGCCCTATAACCCCTAAGGAAATAGAAACAGTCATTAAAAATCTCCCAACCAAAAAAAAAGCCCAGGGCCAGATGGCTTTAGCACGGAATTCTACCAGACCTTCAAAGAGGAGCTAATACCAATACTTTTCAAATGCTTTCACAAAATAGAAACAGAAAGAACACTGCCAAACTCATTCTATGATGCCACAGTCACCCTGATTCCTAAACCACAAAAAGACCCAACAAAGAAAGATTACTTCAGACCAATCTCCCTCATGAACTTAGATGCAAAATTACTTAATAAAATACTAGCAAACCGAATTCAAGAACACATCAAAAGTATCATACACCATGAACAAGTAGGCTTCATCCCAGGAATGCAAGGATGGTTTAACATATAGAAGTATATCAATGTCATTCACCATATAAACAAGATGAAAGAAAAATAACATATGATAATCTCGCTAGATGCACAAGAAGCATTCGAGAAAATACAACACCCCTTCATGCTAAAAGTTCTGGAGAGAACAGGCATACAAGGACCGTACCTAGAAAAAATAAAGGCAATAGACAGCAGGCCACTGGCCAACATCAAATTAAATGGAGAGAAACTTGTAGCATTTCCTCTAAACTCAGGGAAAAGACAAGGATGTCCACTTTCACCGTATCTCTTCAATATAGTACTTGAGGTTCTTGCTAGAGCAATAAGACGACTAAAGGAGTTAAGGGGATAAACATCAGAAACAAAGAAGTCAAATTATCCCTATTTGCAGATGATATGATAGTATACATAAGCGACCCCAAAAATTCCACCAGAGAACTCTTACAGCTGATAAACGCCTTCAGCAAAGTGGCTGGATACAAAATTAATCCAAAAAAATCAGAACCCCTTCTTTATACAACAAAGAAATGAGCTGAGAAAGAAATAAGGGAAACAATGTTTCCTTATTTGTATTCCGTCACAATAGCCACAAACAACCTAAAATACCTGGGGGTAACTCTAAACAAGCAAGTAAAGGACCTGTACAACAAGAACCTCAAGCCCTTGTAGAAAGAAATGGAAGAGGCCTTTAGAAGATGGAAAGATTTCCCATGCTCATGGATAGATAGGATGAACATATTAAAAATGGCCATCCAGGCAGCCACTGGTATGTCATTTTTTAGTTTTGGAAGCTGCAGGCCCTGCACTTCCTATATAATCAAATATATTTATCCCTCTCGGGTCTCAGAGGTGGTTGAATAATAGATAGCTAGAGTCTCATAGTTAAATTTTGAGTTGTTTAGGAATCAAGAGGGCGTTCTGGATCTAAGAAGATATTTTTAAAATTATGAGGCAAGTTAGTATGAAAGCTGAGTTAGATATAGAACTTTAAACACATGGAGATGGTTAGATAGTAGAATGTTAAAGTCAGGTGCCAAATACATATGGACTGGACATTGGGAATGTATGCTAAGCCATATAACTCTTATAATTGTGGCCTATTTATTTCTGTTGTTTTGTATTTTATTTATAGTTATAAGAAAAAGAACCGTTTTTTTGGACTGAAAGGGAGAGCTGTTGGGGGGAAAAAGAAATACCTTAAACTAAAAAAAAAAAAAAAAAAAAGAAGGTAAGAGGATGGGGCGGTTGAGGGGGAGGAGGGTGGAAGGGTGTTACTGGAGGGGGGAGTAGGGAGGGAATTGTGATTGAGATGTAACTTGAAGAAATAAAAAATAAATTATTAAAAAAATGGCCATCCTACCAAAAGCAATATATAGATTCAATGCAATTCTTATCAAAATACCAACACAATATTTTATAGATTTGGAAAGAGCTATTCTCAATTTCATATGGAGCAACAAAAAGCCCAGAATAGCTAAATCAATCCTGTACAATAAAAAAAAAATCTGGAGGTATTACCATCCCAGATTTCAGGCTGTACTACAGAGCAATAGTTGTAAAAACAGCATGGTATTGGTATAGAAACAGACCAGTAGATCAATGGAATCGAATTGAAGATCCAGAAATAGACCCACACACTTATGGCCACCTAATTTTTGACAAAGAAGCCAAAACGGCACAATGGAAGAAGGACAGCATCTTCAACAAATGGTGCTGGTTCAACTGGATGTCCACTTGTAAAAGAATGAAATTAGACCCATACTTATCACCTTGTACAAAACTTAAATCCAAGTGGATCAAAGACCTTAACATAAGGGCGGTCACACTAAATCTACTAGAAGAAAAAGTGGGAGAAACCCTCGAACTAATTGGCACAGGTGACAACTTCCTGAACAGAACACCAACCGCTCAGGACTTGAGATCAACAATCAATAAATGGGACCTCATGAAACTGAAAAGCTTCTTTAAGGCAAAAGACACTGTCATTCGAACAAAACAGCAGCCTACAGACTGGGAGAAAATCTTCACCAACCCCACATCTGACAGAGGGCTAATATCCAAAATCTACAAAGAACTCAAGAAATTAAATGCCAAGAAACCAAATAATCCAATCAAAAAATGGGGGACAGAGCTAAATAGAGAATTCACAAAGGACGAATCCGTAATGGCTGAGAGACACTTGAAGAAATGCTCAACATCCTTAATCATCAGAGAAATGCAACTCAAGACGACTCTGAGATTCCATCTCACAACACTGTCAGAATGGCTAAGATCAAAAGCTCAAATGACAGCACATGCTGGCAAGGGTGTGGAGAAAGTGGTACCCTACTCCATTGCTGGTGGGAATGCAGGCTTGTGCAACCACTGTGTAGGTCAGTATGGTGATATCTTAGAAAACTTGGAATAGCTCTGCCTCAGGACCCAGACATACCACTTCTGGGTATACACCCAAATGCTTCTTCAAGGAATCATAAGGAAGTTTCCTCATCTATGTTTATAGCAGCCTTATTTGTAATAGCTAGAAACTGGAAACAACCCAGATGTCCGTCAACTGAAAAAAGGGTTAAAAAACTGTGGTACATCTACACAATGGAATATTATTCAGCTATCAGAAACAATGAAATTATGCAATTTGCAGCCAAATGGATGGAACTAGAAAAGCTCATCCTGAGTGAACTAACCCAGACTCAGAAGGACACATATAGCATCTATTCACTTATAGTAGGATTTTAGCTATATAGTAGAAGGTATCAATACTACAACTAACACACCAAAGGGAACTTGGACATAGACTTCTTATTTTTATTTTTTATTTTTTATTTATTTTTTATATATTAGTTATATTTTTTCTATTTTTTAGTCTTTTTTATCTATTGTATGCTTATTGATTTGTTTGTTTAGTAGTTCTCTCTCCCAGGCAACGAGACAATTTTCACTGATGGTACTGCTTCATAGATCCCCAATGAATGAAGAGGCTCTTGGCCCTCATATGACCTCTCAACTGAGATGAGGGACTGTTATATAAGGACACTCCACCCCAGAGAAATGGGATGGAAGTGTTAGGAGGTAAAGAAAAAAAATGAAATGTGATGATTCGGCCTTTTACTACTAATTGTCATAAACTGTTTAGGATAATTAAGAAATGCAAACTAATGGTTATGCAAGCCGGTCATTCTGTTAGGTACTATGACAGCCTATTATAGTTACTTTCTAAGCTAATCAGAAATAATCCTGCTACGAGACAAGCAACATCTGCTTACCCTAATATAAGTGATAGATAGGGCCTCTTCAAAAACCTCAAGAGATCTGCAGAATATGGCATTCAAAGATGTTTTTGTAACTTTAGATTTTTTTATTTCAAGACATATCTACTCCTGACAGCACCCCCTATTCTCCTCCAAGTAGAAGATGAGCATTGAAGAATCTCCAGTGGGACATGATTGAATTAGTTGCAAGCCTATCTCTTGGTAGGAAAAGCCCCTTGCTCCAACTGTAGACAGAATGCTGTCCAAAAAGGACAAAACCTGGAAGCAGGTAAGTCGACAGCCTAGCTCTGCCAAGACAGGGTAGGTAAGTCCTTCATAACCCCTGCTCTACAATCAAAGTCTGTCAGAGAAATGGGGCCAAATGACTGAAGTTTGATGCTGTAATGTATGGAGAGAAAATGGGAACTGTCCAGGCAGCCACTTGTAGAGAGCTGCAATGTGCAGCGCCCTAAAGATGGCGCCGGTTTCCGCCTTCCACCAGCCCGACGGTGAGCGCTCTCAGTGGTAAACAAGTCCATATTTGTCTAAGACCGCTAATCTGGCTTGCTTCCGCATACGTGGGCCTCTAAGATAGCACCACGTGGCTTTACTTGATTGGCTGTTCATATAGTATTTAGCCTACGGGTTGGGTCTGCCCGGGCATTCGGAAGACTGTTTTCAAGGGACCTGAATAAACTGCTGGAGAAGAGCTTTTGCGAGTTGTGTCATCCTTGCTGGTCGAGGGGGATGAGACAAGTGCTGGCCTGTACGGGGAACCAAAAAAGACTCAGAACTCCTGCAGTCAGGGGCAGCGCGCTGGTAAGTTCCTGGGATAAATTAGGACAATAAAGTTTCACGGAGATAGCGAACACAAGGTAAAGTTTCGCGGAGATAGCGAACAAAAGGTAAAGTTTTGCGGGGAAAACTGCGAACCGAAAGTAAATTTTTAATCATGGGATTGTCTGAGTCACATCCAATTTTTCTGGCTCTTCAGGAGCTACTTTTAGCTAGGAATTTGAAAATTAAGAAATCTACCCTAGAGAGATTTTTGAATGAATGTGATTCCGTGGCTCTGTGGTTTGCGGTGTCCGGGAATTTTACGGTATCCTGCTGGGACAAATTAGGCAGGGATTTGGATTTTGCTTGGGAGCAAGGGACTCTGAAGCATGGAGTAAAACCAATTTGGAAGATGGTGAGGAGTTGTTTAGAAGATCAGAGATGCTGTAACGCAATCAAGGAGGGAGAATCAGCCTTGGAACTGCTGCAAGGGGAAAGATCTGAGCAGGTAGACAGTGAAAAGGAAAGTAACAAAGGCGAAAGATTTGAGCAGGCAGACAGTGAAAAGGGAAGTAAAAAGAAGGTTCCTCTCTATCCCAATCTTAGAGATTTTAGAGATTTTAGAGATTTTGAGGACTCGAAGGGCACAGATTCTGAAGGGGAGCTACACGCTCTAATAGAACAGTTGGAGAGGACTGCTATTAGAAAAAGGGAAAAGAAAAGGGTAAAAGAGAAAGACACGTTGGCGGCAGTCGGTGTAAGTGAAACTGTTGCCACAGCGCCTTCAGCCACGTTGGCGGCGGTCGGTGTAAGTAAAGCTGTTGCCGAGGCGCCTTCAACTACCCCTCCATATCCAGAAGCCATTCAGATAGATCAGCCTGTTCAGTCCCTGAAAGTAGGGAGATCTTTCTGCCTGGGGATGTGGACACAAGTAAGAACAGAATTACAGTTTGCCTATCCGGTATACCAAGACCCACAAGGGAACAGGTACGAGGAACCGCTCGATTTTAAAGTAGTTAAATCCCTTGCAGAGTCGGTTCGTACCTATGGTACTACCGCTTCTTTTACAATGGCTCAAGTGGAAGCATTAAGCAGACATTGTATGACTCCGAGTGATTGGAGTGGCCTGGTCCGCACCTGCTTAAATCCAGGGCAATACTTAGACTGGAAAGCTTTCTTGATTGAGTATGCCACTGAGCAAGCAGCCATTAATCAGAGAGATGGAAATCCAGCCTGGGATAGAGATATGCTGCTTGGGCAGGGGAGATTTGCCAACCAGCAGATAGGATATCCTATTCAGGTTTATGAGCAAATAAACAAGATAGCTATCAAGGCTTGGAGATCTCTTCCTAATAAAGGGGAGATGAGTGGGAACTTAACTAAGATTCTACAGGGCCCCATGGAGCCCTTTTCAGACTTTGTGGCACGATTGGTGGAAGCGGCAGGGAAGATTTTTGGTGACCCGGATGCTGCCTTGCCACTAATAAAACAGTTGGTCTATGAGCAATGTACCAAAGAGTGTAGAGCCGCTATCACCCCTTACAAGAACAAAGGCCTAGAAGCCTGGATGAAAGTATGTAGAGAACTTGGAGGGCCGTTAACTAATGCTGGTCTTGCTGCCTCAGTAATACAGTTGGTCAGAAAAGGTGGAGGAAGTTCAGGAGTTTGTTTTAAGTGCAGCAAGATGGGACACTTTAAAAGACAGTGCCCCAGGGGAAGGAGTACAGAAAGTACAGGAAGAGTACAACACCCCAGGCAGCCGGGGTTATGCCCAAAATGTAAAAAAGGGAACCATTGGGCTAATGAATGCCATTCAGTGATAGACATCCATGGCCAGCCTTTAACTCAAGGTTATGGTGGCACTCGTCCAAAAAACGGACAGCCGGGCCCACGAACACAGGACCTACAAATATATGGGGCAGTAGAGAATCAGGAAAAAGAACAGAATCAAGAGAGATGGCCAACCCTCCACCATCCGAGAGACCGCGGAGAGCCACTGCAGGCTCAGCAGGATTGGACCTCTGCTCCACCACCAGACTCGTATTAACGCCCCAAATGGGGGTCTAGTTAATTGAAACAGATTTTAAAGGACCCCTTGAACTTGGTACAGTTGGTCTGCTGTTAGGGAGGTCATCATCAGCCTTGAGAGGACTTATTGTCCATCCTGGGGTTATAGATCCAGATTATACAGGAGTGGTTAAGATCATGGTAGCCTCCCCCCGTGGTATAACAGCTATCTCTCCTGGAGATAGAATTGCTCAATTGATCATGTTGCCGAGTTTACATGATCGCTATGCAGCAAAGAATTGAGAGAGAGGAAAAGATGGTTTTGGGTCCACGGGCACGGATCTGACTTTTCTCTCCTTGGATTTGGACCAATGCCCCGTCTTGGAGTTAAAAGTTGATGGTAAAAAGATCCTGGGCCTTTTGGATACTGGGGCAGATAGGAGTATTATAGCAAAGAAAGACTGGCCTTCAGGTTGGCCCGTACAAGCCTCTTCTCAAACACTTCAAGGCCTGGGTTATGCTAAGACTCCAGATATGAGTACAAGATTATTAAAGTGGCAGGACCAAGAAAACCACTCAGGAAAAATGCAACCATATGTACTTGAGCTCCCTATCTCCCTATGGGGAAGAGACCTTTTAAAGGATATGGGATTTAAATTGAGTAATGACTATTCTGATTCAGCCCAACTTATGATGCAAGATATGGGATATGCTCCAGGCTTTGGAATAGGAAAATATTTACAGGGATGGAAGAGTCCCATATCTATGCAACAAAGACAAAAGAGACAGGGCCTGGGTTTTTCCTAGTGGCCACTGAGGAACCCATATTGGATCCTCGGTCTTCCAAGTTATGGGAAAGTCCTCCTCAGTGGCCACTTTCCTCTGTAAAATTGAATGCAGCCAAAGAGTTGGTGGATGAAAAGATGTCTTTAAAGCATATAAAACCATCTGTATCTCCCTGGAATACACCTATTTTTGTCATTAAAAAGAAATCTGGAAAATGGAGATTGTTGCATGACCTGCGTGCCATAAATCAACAAGTACAGATAATGGGCCCAGTGCAATGCGGCTTGCAGCTTTTATCATCTTTGCCAGCCTCATGGCCCATTATAGTTATAGATATAAGAGATTGTTTTTTCTCCATCCCTTTGTGTACCAAAGATAGTGAGAGATTTGCATTTACTGTTCCATCCTGTAACCATGAGGAACCTGATCAGTGGTTTGAATGGGTAGTATTACCCCAGGGCATGGCAAACAGCCCCACTATGTGCCACCTGTATGTGGGGGAAGCCATTGCTCCCTTGAGAAAGAATTTTCCAGATTTGAGATGTGTTCATTATATGGATGATATCTTACTGGCAGCTAAGAGTGAACAAATGTTAGATAGGGCCTATGAAGAATTAGTTCAATTATTAAAAAAGAAAAGGTTGTTTATTGCTTCTGATAAGGTTCAAAAGGAAAATGTGGTTGATTATTTAGGAGCGAAAGTTGGACCTAAAAAGATAATACCTCAAAAAATTGAGACAAGAAAAGATAATTTAAAGACTCTAAATGATTTTCAAAGGTTGTTAGGAGATATCAATTGGGTAAGAGGCTATTTAAAGCTACCAAATTATGAAATAAGACCCCTATATGATATTTTGAAAGGTGATTCAGCACTTAATTCTCCTAGGCAATTAACAGTAGAAGCAAGAAAAGCTTTATGTAAAGTGGAAGAAATGTTACAGAGTGCCTTCCTAAAGAGATGGCAGGAAGGACAGCCTATTGCATTGTGCATATTTGCCACCTATGGTCAACCTACAGGATTACTATGGCAGGACGGACCATTATTATGGACCTATTCAAAGATTTCTCCAAAAAAATCCATAGAACATTATCCCACTGCAGTTGCTGCTTTAGCCCTGAATGGTATCCAACAATGTTTGCAGTCGTTTGGAGTTGCTCTTGCCAGTATAATAGTGCCCTATTCCAGTCATCAAATTAAGATTTGTGTGGCACTGTAGATGACTGGGCAATATTGCAATGTAGCTTTGAAGGAGCGATTGATAACCATTATCCTAAGCATCCATTGCTATCATTTTTTAAGGAGCACCCAGTGATATTCCCTAAGGTTACTTCAGCAGTACCACTTCAAGGGTCACCAAATGTGTTTACTGATGGCTCAAAGACAGGCTGCGGAGCCTATTTGATAGAAAGACAAGAGCCCGTGTTATGTCAATTTCAACCGGGCTCCCCCCCAAAGAGTAGAGTTGAAAATAGTAATTGAGGTTTTTAAAAGATGTCAATTGCATTCAATTTGATCTCAGATTCAGTCTATGTGGTCAACGCAGTGAAAGTATTAGAATTAGCAGGTCCTATTAAGAATAGTAGTACTGTATGTGCCTTATTACAAGAGTTACAAGTTTTAATCTGGCAAAGAAAAAGATGTTTTTATATTCAACATATCAAAACACATACAGGATTACCTGGACCATTAAGTGAGGGTAATGATAAAGTTGATCAATGGACTAGGATGACATACATTTTTTGGAGCTCATTCCTGGACCAAGCCAGACAGTTTCACCAATTATTTCATGTAAATACAAAAAACTCTACAACAGAAATTCCATTTGTCTAGAACAGATGCTAGACAAATGGTTTTGGACTGTCCTCAGTGTGTGATTCATCATCATCCTCCCAGTGTGGGAGTGAACCCTAGAGGATTGATGCCACTCAAAATCTGACAAATGGATGTTACCCACATTTCAGAGTTTGGAACCTTAAAATATATTCATGTATCTGTGGATACCTGATCAGGTATCATACATGCTACACCTATGAGTGGAGAAAAGGCTCGCAATGTCATAGGGCATTGCTTAGAAGCCTGGGCGGCATGGGGAAAACCACAGCAGCTGAAAACGGACAATGGACCAGCCTATACGGCACAGTCCTTTGTCTCCTTCTGCAACCAGATGGAGGTACAGCTTAATCACGGATTACCATACAATCCTCAAGGACAAGGAATTGTGGAGCGTGCTCATCGCACCTTAAAAGAATGCTTGCAAAAACAAAAAGGGGGAATAGGCCAAGGCCGTACCCCCAAGGAAAGAATGTCTTTAGCCTTATTTACTTTAAACTTTTTCAATTTGGATGCTCAAGGCCGCTCAGCAGCGGACAGACATCAGGATTCCCATGGTCCACCTAAACGCATGGTGAAGTGGAAGGATATTTTGACAGGCTCTTGGTGGGGGCCTGACCCCGTGCTAACATGGGCGAGAGGGTCTGTTTGTGTTTTTCCTCAGGATCAACAAGATCCAGTGTGGTTGCCTGAACACCTTGTGAGGAAGATTCGTCATGAAGACCTTCCAAAGATCCTGGTGTTAGTAGCAGTGAGTATGTCAGGAGCGCAGAGCAGTTTGTGTTCAACAAGATTATTTTTCCTTTAGCCCCATGATTAGTAATATAGTGAATAAGTCTTGTACAGGAATGCTTGATATATCTACTAGGGATCCTCAGCAGACTGCCACCAATCCTTTTGATTTGTGGCTTTTGTGTGGAGTAAATGGAAGTTGCATGGACTTGGGACCTGTCATTATGCTAGGGGGAGGAATTTATCAAAGAGGTAATTTTTCCCTAGGGTCCACTACCAATCTGGATTTCTGTAGCAGTAGTGGCTCTGGTACTTGGAATTCTTTGTTTCATTCTTACCGCAACAAGAACTTTTCAGCTTCGCCAGTATGTCTCTGGCCTCCTTTTCTGTGGATTATAAGTAATGGGAGTGCATCCTTGGGTGAAGAAAAGTTAGTATGCACTCCGGGCACATGTTTTTATGCCCTATGCTGGAATGCCACAGCCTTTCCTGTGGCTGTGGTGACTAGAATGCCTCGATATGTACCAGTTCTTGTAGAGGCTCCTAATACCTTGATGCTATTCAGATTTAAAAGAGATTTTGGCATCACTGCAGCTATTGTTACTGCTATCACTGTTGCTGCTGTGGGAGCTACTGCCTCAGCTATTGCCTTGTCTAGTTCTATACAGACTGCCAATGCCCTGAATAACATCTCAGCCACTGTGGCACAGGCATTGGATACTCAGACCTCTATGAATTCTCATCTCAAAGGAGGCCTTATGGTAGTTAATCAACGCATAGATTTAATACAAGAACAGATTGAGATTGATTCTCTTTGGCAACTAGCACAATTGGGATGTGAGTGGAAATTGCAAGGTTTGTGTGTTACTTCCGTACAATATCAAAATTATACAAAGGCTGCTAATTTGTCTAGACAATTGTCAAAGTTCCTCTTACAGGATTGGTCGGCTGAATTTGAAAATTTGATGAGAGAGCTGAGAGCGACAATGGTCCACATCAATTCCACTCGGGTGGATCTGAGCCTGGCCACTGGTTTGACTTCCTGGATACAGACGGCTATGGATCATCTTAAGGAGTGGGCGGGCATAGGCTCTTTGGCGATACTGATGATATTAGCCTGTCTGGTTTGCCTATGGTGCATCTACAAAATGAGAGCCACACAAAAGCGTAATGCAGCCATGATTATACAGGCCCTTGTTGCCATTGAGGCGGGCCAGTCCCCTCAGGCATGGCTCGCTGCCATGAAGCCTTAAATCTTCACTGAGCATAGTCCCTGCCCACTGAGGTATTTGGTCCACGGATATTAGGGTCTGGCAAGTCAATGACGGAGTTGACGGGTAAGTCTCGGCCACCTAAGACAGGGCAGTCCCGAGTGGGGAGGCTGACCCAGAGATGGGTAAGAGTTTGAGCACTGCCCTCCTACAGGCTCAGGCCCACTGTGAGATCCCCAGATATGGGGATTACGTAGCCTTTCCAGGGACTTCTACCAACTTTAGAAAAAATAAAAAAGGGGGGAACTGTAGAGAGCTGCGACGTGCCGCGCCCTAAAGATGGCACCGGTTTCCGCCTTCCACCAGCCCGACGGTGAGCGCTCTCAGTGGTAAACAAGTCCATATTTGGCTAAGACCGCTGATCTGGCTTGCTTCCGCATACGTGGGCCTCTAAGATAGCACCACGTGGCTTTACTTGATTGGCTATTCATATAGTATTTAGCCTGTGGGTTGGGTCTGCCCAGGCATTTGGAAGACTGTTTTCGAGGGACCTGAATAAACTGCTGGAGAAGAGCTTTTGCGAGTTGCGTCATCCTTGCTGGTCGAGGCGGACGCGACAGCCACTGGTTTGTCATTTCTTAGTTTGGGAAGCTGCAGGCCCTGTCCTTCCTATAAAATCAGATACATTTATCCCTCTCAGGTCTCTGAGGTGGTTGAAGAATAGATAGCTAGAGTCTCATAATTAAATTTTGAGTTGTTTAGGAGTCAAGAGAGTGTTATACATCTAGTTAGATACTTTTAAAATTGTGTTGCAAGTTAGTATGAATGTTGAGTCAGATATAGAACTTTAAACTCATGGAGATGTTTAGATAGTAGAATGTTAAAGTCAGGTACCAAATACATATGGACTGGACATTGGGAATATATGCTAAGCCATATAACCCTCATAACTGTGGCCTAATTACCTCTGTTGTTTTGTATTGTATTTGTTATTATAAGAGAAAGAGCCATTTGTTGGACTGAAAGGGGAATCTGTAGGGGGAAATAAGATATACCTTAAACTTAAAAGAAAAAAAAAAGAGAAGAGGATGGGGGGTTGAGGGTGGGACTGGAGGGAGAATAGGGAGGGGACTGCAATTGAGATGTAACTTGAAGAAATAAAAAATAAAGGAAAAAAATAAAACAAACAAAAAAAGACACAGGTAATTTCCTGAAAGGCTTTCATAGTCATTATATATATAAAAAAAACAATATTTTTAAATTGAATTGCTGTTAGTTGTCTGGAGCTCAATCAATTTTACATTTTGGTGTTATAAAAATTAATGTTAAATTACCACATTATCCTTATAGAATTTCCCATAGATTAGCCTGCAGATACCACAGATGACTGGGCAGCCAGTTTCTTTTCTTCTCCCTTTAATCTGTATTTTTTTCTTGTAACAAACAAACAAAGAAAACCAAAAATAAACAAACAACAACAACAACAAAAAAGGCAAGATCCAGGTTTGGGGAACCCATTATTAGCCAATTCTTATCCTTCACTTATCATGTTCAATCAACTGTGCAAGTCTTATTCATGGTATTATTATCTCCAAAATAATTTTCAGAAAATTCTTGCCAGAATAGTCTAAATATAAATAAAATCATTTTCGGTTAGTTGTTTTCTCACAAGAAATGATAGATGCAGGCTCCCAAACAGGATTTATATGGCATTTTTAAAATTGTTTCAATCCTATGTTTTAACTGTAGACTTCATGCTATGTTTATGCCATGTTGTCCTTCCAACTGAAGACACTCCATCAACCTCATGACTCTTATAGTTCATGAATTCGTATGACTTATAGTTCATGAATGCTTAAATCTTAAAGCTCACGAATGCTTAAAGGTGTTGAAGTTGAAAGAATTGATGATGAAACACTTGACCAGGCAGTATTTGAAGAACAAGACTATATTCCTTTGAGGTGAACTGCACATTTCTTTCCCAGACAGAAAGATCAGTATTATATTACAATGATTGCTTTTACAGATAAAGACTTTGACATGATAGGAAACACAGACTAACTTATCTGGGCGTTGGATGAAAAGGGCTGTTTAATAATTTAAAATGATGCTGTCTTTGGGGAAGCATGAGGCATACATTTTTAACACCTTATTTTTGTCTTGATTGTCATCAGCAGATGACACATATTGCTACATTGTTCCTGAAGGTATATGGGCACTGGAGATTCCAGTGACTCTCTCATAATCATCCTGTCAATAACTAATATTCAACTGCTTTTGATGAGATATGCTTGCTTTTTCCTGATAGACGGAATGAATGGGGAAGGATTTAAACTGAGCTGAGAAGTTAACTCCTCACATAGACAAAATTCTAAGACAGGAGCAGTCATTGGGCACATCAAGGGTATCCAGTATAATGACAGACTAATATACTGTCTTTCACTTAACCCTCGGATTGCTCTCGCTGGAAAGGCATTGCTGTTACTTTTGTTTTGTGGGTGATAAAACAGCGTCACAAGATGAATGAATATATTGTGGCTGGAATGTTCTTAAACTCCCAAGAAACTTAAAGAATCTGGAAATTAATTAGTCCCTTTTAAAACATTGAAAATATCAATTAGGTATTAAAGATTTCCAATTTCCATTAATCGTAGCAATAAAAAAATAAGATTATACTGCAGATATAAGATGCTAGTAGTCAAGTGATTTAACGATGGATAGAAAGAATTTTGTTAAGGAAAAAGCTGAGTAGATATACTAACTAATGGAATTTATTTCAGGAACTACCAGAAACTCTTAGCACATCACATGACTCCAGAGTTTATGTACTGAGCTGAGATTCTTATTATACCTAAAAGAGAACAAAATCTTTTGTGTATTGCTGGTAAAGGTCTGTTGGTTGGATATCTCACAGACTGTACTCACATCATTCTGATTTTCTTTTAGTGACATGGAAAAAAAAATCTTGGGACCATGGACTTTCTTACCTTGGTAGCTTCATTCAAGCTCTCCCTGCACTCCAGTAATGAATTATTATTATTATTTCTTTGAATCCTTAATCTTAGCTTAAATATCATCCTTTAAACAGGCCACCCCTAACACTGTTAAAAGCAATGCTTGTTTCAGTATCCCACAGCTCTTTGATTGGTTGTTTTGTTTTGTTTTTCCTTTGCTCTGCCAGATCAGTCGGTGTTTATATGATGCAGTGCTACACCCTGAGGTATCAACTCATGTTCTTTGTGTGACAACCCTGTTCCTTCACCCTATATCTAGGAAGGACAAAGAGCCTCAAATACCTAAAGCATTTGACTACAAGGTGAAATGATGGCTTCATCTTTTCATATTCATATTTTATATATCATTGGGGCTATAGAAAGGAAGAAGAGGAGATGTATGGGCATTGTTGAATGGTGCCCATTACAAGAAATAAAAGTACCAGATCACCCAAACTGGCAAAGGAAGAAAGAACTTTCCCAGGGTGCAGTGGAAAAGACATGGTGTCAGAGAATGGAAAACCAACATCCCCATAGATGGTAGGAAAATGGTCTCAATCCTTAGCTGAGCCAGGGATTCTGGGTTTGGGATGTTTACATGTAATAGAAAAGCAGGTATTTTGAGATAAATAATCTTGAGATTGTACCATATTATCTTAGTGGATCCCAACTGCAGTCGTAAGTTTCCCACTACTGGAAAGTAGAGGGAGGTTTGGTATGGAAAAAGAGAAACTGTTAGCACAGAGAAGACCAGAATGTGGCAGATGCAAATGAGAGAACATGGGTTGCCCTCAGAAAGTGGAAAAGTCAAGGAACAGATTATTTCCTTGAGAATCTAGGTGGAGCACAGGTCTGTTGGCTGGTTGGTTTGGGGCCAGCAAAACTGATTTGGGACTTCTGGCTCTCAGAATTGTGATAGAATCAATTTCTGTCATTTAAACCACCAAGTATGTGGTAATTTGTTACAGACACTCTAGAAGATATACACATTATTACATTGTAATTCACATATAAAGTAAAAGGTAGATTACTCTAAGGTGAAGCTGGACAGAATCTTTGGGGGAACTTTCCTTAGGTTGAGAAAGTACAGAGTAGCTCATGATGGTTTGGTTACATAGATGTATTTGCATGTATATATTTATTTTTGTCACCTCTATGTCTTTACAGTCTATTACACAAAGTTCCAGGATGGCTATGAGATGTTTGGTTTTGTTCCCTGATCTGTATCCAGGGCTTGTTTGGCAGCTGGTATATAACAATTGTTCCACACATAATTGGATGGCTGAAAAGCTCTGCTAAAATAACAATAGTGAGGGAAACCACAAACAATAAAGGTAGTAAAAAATAACGATGAGAAGGATTACACCAGACACTAAACTGAATAGTCAACTACATGTCTAGCCTGTGACCAACAGCCTTTTGTTCTATTGTGACGGTGCAATATTTATCCTTCTGTTTTTCAAAACAAAAGATCTCTGTCATGAGGTGGCTTGGACTGATGGGGGCAGCGTAAGGCCTGCTCAAGGTTGCAAGCATACAGTGGATGGAACTGCAGTGCCTGTGCCTTTCTGAAGGTGACTGTGATAAAACAGAATTGTACATCTCTTGGCTTCACAAATGTGAGTGGAGTGTCGCATGATGTCCTCCTGAGAACAGAAATGTTTCATACCCAACTGAAATTCCAGTTTGCACTCCTGTTTAATTCCAGCCCAAGCAGTCTCCCACGCTTCGCTGTCAAGAGTGGTTAGAAACCTGCAAATGGCTCATATGCAAAGAGAAGATGTGAGAATAGCTTTATTTCAGACCTAGAAGCCAAGAATGAAGTTAGGAATCCTCTTGCCAACCCCATAGGGAAACTGAGGGTCAAAGCCCTTTGCTGCCTTGCCAGTGTCAACCCGACAAAGAGCCAAATGGGTTTGCACAGTGGTTGTGAGTCAGGGTTGCTCACCTAGCTGAAGGACGGCGGTTTTCTGTTTGGGCCACACTCAAGTACTCAGGTAAAAGTGCAAGATGGGCCAGGAAGGTATGAAGCAATTTCAGACACAATCAAGCTGAATGTTTGTTTCCCAGTCCTCAGTACTCTGAGACATTTGAAGTAAAGTGCACTTCCTTTTCAAACTCTTATGACCTTTCCTGTGGTTCACACCTTTTGAAAGGTCAAAAGTGAGTAGCTGAGAAAAACACTTTGACTTCTCACCGAAAGTATAAGCTCTTAAAGTTTAAGACATCTTGATCTTTTCTGTATCATGCATGAAAGCACCGAGCTATTTATGGCTATAGCATTTATTTACTTTTAAATTTAAAGGTGGCCTGACTCAGAACCTCCAGGTCTGCTATTCACTAGTTTTTAAGAACTTGGCTAAGGTGCTAGATCTCTCTGCTTCTTCATTTGTAAAATGGGAATGATATTAGTAGCACTTGCCACTAAAGATCATTATGAGTAAAATAAAGCATTCATTATGAAAAATCCTTACAGTGGCACCTAGCACCCAAAATAATTATGGCGCATCATTCAGCCATACACTGATCCTGTATTGCATGGGGAAAGAGGCAATGGAGAAAAAGTATTGCTCTCCATGTGGAATGTGTTTTGTTGTAGGACTTGACCTTGCAGAAATATCATGTGTTATATTTAATAGGAATCAAATGCCCTTTTGGTTGTTTTGTAAATTTCACTCCAAGAACAGAGGAGTAAGATTCGAATTTAAGTTTTTATTCTAGGAAACTATACCTTCACATAGGCACAAATCTATTGTTCTATTCTAATTTTTCTTCTTCTGCTTTTTTTTTTCCCCAGGGGAGGTTGCTAGGTACCAAACTCAAGACCTTGTATATGCTAGGCAGGGCAACTTCTTTAGCACCGAGCTACAATCCCAATCACATCTCTAATTCTTGTTTACTCCTCACTGCACACCTGACAGCACTCTGCATTGCTAATTTGAGCTGTGAATCTCACCCTTAACTTGGCATAGGCACTTACAAAATGGAGAAAAGGCCAGGGTACCAAGGAGACTATTTATTTTCTTTCTTTTCCACATCTTTATTCATTCATCTATTATGCTTAAAAAGTAATTAGCGATGTGCAAACACTGTACCAATAACTTGATTTAGGTTTAACTACACACTGAGGCAAATGTAATTGGAATTGTCCTGCCACTGGGACTCTGAGGCAATGTTTGGATTTTAGAAATGAGCAAAGTCTCTTCTCAACAGGGTGTGTGACCGAAGTTCTCCTGCTTCTGTTTTAGCTTCCTTTCTGTCCTTTGCTAATTGCTTCTATCCTCTTCTTGCCCCAGCAGTACTAGTAGGCTATTGTATTAAGGATATCTGTTTTGGAGTTCTGCCTTTTGAAAAACATCATGAAATAATTACAGCTTTATAAAAAACATGAGGAAATGTACAAGTGACCTCTCTTGTGCCCTTTATCCAGTTTTGCTCCATATTAACATCTTATAAGACTATAAAATAACATAAACTCCAGGAAATAGACCTTGATGTAACCACAGAGCTCATTCAGATTTAAATGGGATTGGTTTCCACGTAATCATTTTACACTTGGTAGTCAATTAACATCACAGTAAAGGTTGAAAGGCACTTCCATATGTTTACTGTGGGTCTCTGATTTTATCTGAGTGTAATCACTGGTGTGTGTGCATGCGCAAGCGTGTGTGTGTGTGTGTGTGTGTGTGTGTGTGTGTGTGTGTGTGTGTAGAGCAGAAATGTCCTTCCCATTTTGTGAGACTGTTTTGAGTAACCAAAGGGAAAATAATAGGGAAACATACTTAACTACTATGAGATACTAAACATAATGAAGTATGGTGACACAAACTTTTAATTATTTCATTTAAGGACAATGTCTAAAGAAGAGATTCTTTAGACAATAGGTTGTATGTACGTTTCAGCCCCAGAACATAGGGTGGTATGTGTGGAGAACTGGTGTATAGAGTGAGACTCACCAAAAGTCTCATCTGAAGCCAGAAAATGAGAGTCGCAGAGTTGGCAGGGACCTCTGAGCCTGGTACAACTAGGCACACAGTATCTGCATTTTGAAGTACTGAATGGCAGGTAGTCTTCTAATCTCTGATTAAAACTTCAGGCAATGGGCATGTACTCTTTATGGGTGAGTCTACTTCTGGGTAGATAGTTTTGGATGTATACAAGGTCTTTATTATGACACCTGGACTCTACTTTCCCAGAAACCTTTATGCATTGGTCTTGGTTCTGTTATTTGGCACAATGGAGGTCACCTAGAGATGTCATCATTCTCCCAAACTTTCTCTTCCCTGCACCAAATGACTTAAATCCTTTAATAATGTGCATGCCAGGGAAACACACTAAGCTACAGATACATTCAAATAGATACAAATACGTATGGATTGACCACAACATACCTCACTCAAGAGCTGGAATACGATCTTTGCGTCTATCAAAGATATTTGAATTAATGTCCCTACAAAGTCATTAACAGTTTTGTTTTTCTCTTCTACTACTTTTCATACCAATTTACATTATATTGCTTTTAAAATCAATTAATATCTCCCCTTCAGAGACATTTTTCAAGCTTTGATATTTAGCCACACCTCCTTGATTGTGTATATACATAGGCTTTGGCTTCTGAGTGGAACTTCATGAAGAACCTTATTAAGTGAAGCCTATTGTACCATCTACTGAGATTTTTTATTTATATCCTGACTCTATCATTAAATATATGTACTGACTATGTTGGGTCCACACTGGCTGCAATCTTTAGAAACAGTCCTTGAGAGAACACTTGCACATACAATGGTGAAAAAGAGATCATTAGAGAGCTATAGATTCTAACTGTAACATTTTGACCTCCTACTAATGTTAAATTTTAATTCAGCGATTAGTTTTTGCTAAGGCTTGACACAAGAAATAGCCACACACAAAAGGACTCTGTATTTTCAATGAAGCTGTGTTAGCTGATTCAATGTCTCATTTATAAGAACCCCATGGGAAATTTCTTTTCTAGCCAGAAATAATAAAGAAAAATTTTCTTTCAGTGAGAGTTGAGCTTTTATGAGTTTCCTTCTGGTTTGACTTATAAGAAGAAAAAAAAATCAATTGCTCAATTGCTGTATCTTTCTTTATTTCTATTTATTGATTCCCCATTCTCTCTCTCTTTACTATCTTGCATTTCATGTTATTAGTTATGGTTTGCCAGATATTATGACATTTCCTTTATAGATGTAACCAAGACATAAAAATAACAACAAATAATAGCAACAAAAAATAATAACAACAAAAAAATAGGTGATGTCATGAGAAATATTATTTATGTCCATAAGATAGTTTAAGTTTTAACTAGCTCCGTAGGGAAGTGTTCTCAGAGTGCTTATTCACGTAAGGCTTGCTTCAGCCCTTCAAATCATGTCTTTCTAAATTTCTCAGTTTAGAACAGTATCTTATGAAAATCTTCCCCGTCTAACTTCTCAAATGGTACCTTGTTTCAAAGCAGGCAGAGCAATCACTTGATCATTTGCTAACCTTTTCTTTGGCTTGTTTTTTGGTCTTTCAATTGCAGAGCCTTCCCATTTCATTATATTAATAAAATCATTATAAAATATTTTGTTTGCACTAAATACCATGGTATGTCCTGTGTGAAATTATTTCTACTGAAAGTGCCTCTGGACATGGGGATAAATGCCTAGGTTTCTTCAGTTGCATTAGCTTCTATTTCTGAGACTAGGAGCAGGGCAGTGAGCCATGCAGTTTCTCATTATAGAAAAATACTTTGAGATAGGCACCCAATAAAACGGACACAACTTTCTTTTTGATTTACTTAAAATACATATTTCTTTTAAATGTTTTAGATTAATCTTTTCCTCCTTTCATTTCCTCTCCCCCAAATCCTCCCTATTCCTCTCTTTGGTCTCTTTCAAATTCATGCCCTGTCCCTTTTTCACTAATTGTTGTTCCATGGATATATGTGCATATATGATATTCTCTTAAACACTTTAAAATAGGTACATGTTACCATTTGTTGTATGGAGGTACAATAGTTTAAATATATATATATGATAAATATTTTTATGTATATAGTTTATATATGTCATTTTTTGAACTAAAAGGAGGAAATGTGGTAAGAATTTTGTTAAGAAAAAGTTATGAGAATGTTTTTGTTTAATCTCAGGTGTGAGGCTGCATCAGTTAAGACCACAGGTGTAACTATTAAGTGTTCCTCGTGAGGTATGAGGGCCGTGGCTTAGCCAGCTGCTGCACATGTACTCTGAGGACTTGGGAGAGGGATTAAAAAGACAGAGCCACCAGAAGGGGGGTGGCTGCAAAGAATACAGAAGGGGCTACAAAGAATAAAGAAACAGACCAGTGGATCAATGGAATCAAATTGAAGACCCAGAAATGAACCCACATACCTATGGTCACTTAATTTTTGACAAAGAAGCCAAAACCATACAATGGAAAAAGGACAGCATCTTCAACAAATGGTGCTGGTCTAACTAGATGCCAACATGTAAAAGAATGAAATTAGACCCATACTTATCACCTTGCACAAAACTTAAGTCCAACTGGATCAAAGACCTTAACATAAGGTCTGACATACTAAATCTAATTCAAGAGAAAGTGGGGAAAACCCTTGAACTTATTGGCACCGGTGACAACTTCCTGAACAGAACACCAACAGCTCAGGACCTAAGACCAACAATCAATAAATGGGACCTCATGAAACTGAAAAGCTTCTGTAAGGCAAAAGACACTGTCATTCAAACAAAATGGCAGCCTAGAGATTGGGAAAAGATCTTCACCAACCCCACATCTGACAGAGGGCTAATATCCAAATTTTACAAAGAACTCAAGAAATTAAATGCCAAGAAACCAAATAATCCAATCAAAAATAGGGAACAGAGCTAAACATATAATTCACAAATGAGGAATCCCTAATGGCTGAGAGACACTTGAAGAAATGCTCAGCATCCTTAATCATCAGAGAAATGCAACTCAAGACAACTCTGAGGTTCCATCTCACACCTGTCAGAATGGCTAAGATCAAAAACTCAAATGACAGCACATGTTGGTAAGGTTGTGGAGAAAGGGGAATACTCCTTTATTGCTGGTGGGAGTGAAAGCTTGTACAACCACTATAGAAATCAGTCTGGCGATAACTTAGAAAACTTGGAATAGTTCTACCTTAAGACCCAGCCATACCACTTCTAGGTATACATCCAAATAATTCCTCACCAAACCACAAGGATGTTTCCTCTCTATGTCATAGCAGCCTTATTTGTAATAGCTAGAAACTGGAAACAACCCAGATGTCCTTCAAATGAAGAATGGATAAAAAAACAAACAAACTGTGGTACATCTACACAATGGAATACTACTCAGCCATCAGAAACAACAAAATCATGCAAATTGCAGCCCCATGGATGGAACTAGAGAAGCTCATCCTGAGTGAGCTAACCCAGACTCAGAAGGATTCACATGGCATTTATTCACTTATAATTGGATTTTAGGCATATAGCACAGGATAACTATGCTACAGCCAATGCACCAAAGGGAACAGGAACATAGACTTTGTTTCTTGTCAATGAGACACTTTGCCCTAGTGGTGCTTCCTTGTAGGCCCCCAGTGTATAAGGAGGCTCTTGGCCCTCATATGACTACTGAACTGGGGCAGGGAACTGATATGTAGAGACACTCCACTCCAGAGGAGTGGAATGGATGGTATAGGGAGTAGAGGGTCATAGAGCAGTACTGGGAGGGGTGGAAAGAGGGTACTGTGGTAGAGATGTAACCCGAAGTAAATAAACACAACCCCCCCCAAAAAAGAATAAAGAAGGTGCTACAAGGAAGAAAGAAGGGGCTACAAAGAATAAAGAAGAGGCTACAAGGAAGAAAGAGGTTATGTTTTCCCTGCTCAGTGCTCCCACAAACTGCTGCTGATTTGTCCTGCTGGTGTGTTTCCTGGTTTGTGGGTTTGCTGGAGTTCTGGACTGAGATTGGTATTGCCCCCAAAGAACCCAAAGAGCCTAATCCGCAGGAAGTAGTTCAAAGATACCTATGTCCTGTCCCTCCCTTCTTTTTCTTTCCCACCTAGTGTTGGGTGTTTTGGAAAGAACAAAAGGTTGGAAGGGAGGTAGAGGTAGTATGCACAGTAAAAAAAAATTAGAAGGAACGATAAAACAAAAATAATAAAAGACACCTTGTTACAGTAACTCTTGAAGTTCAATGAAGCAGGTCAGGGTGAGTGCAGTAATCTGGCACTGTATCCTTAGAAACACTCTAGCCAAGGGTGAGCATCTGATAGACTGACTGCAATGAACAAATGATGTCCTTTCCCTTTAGCAAACTATGTCAGAAATTGACTTTGTTTTTTTAGTGCCTTGTTAACTAACATGATATGTTTTTCAAGTGGAAACCACTACTAAATGGTAGCTTTTAAGTAAATGTGAGCTCTAGAGTCTTTGGAAACATGAACAGGGTGTAAAAATCCTGTAGATGGGGTTAGTAAGAATGTGAACATAGGATAAAAGTTAAACTTTATGCTTAGTAGAATTTTTTCCAAGGCCGAATTTAAGGAGAAAAAATTTGACCCTGGAATATTTCCATCTCACTCAAGTGGGTCGTTCTTTCAAGTTTATGATTGGAGTACCCTAATGGGCAGTGAAGTGGAACTTCAACAGCTTCCCAGAAGAGAGGTCATTGCTACTTTCTTATTAATAAATATTTGCTAATTTGCATATAGCTATCTGTAGGGCAGAATTTTCA
The DNA here is from genome assembly GCA_907164525.1 of Lophiomys imhausi. Classification (NCBI taxonomy): domain Eukaryota; kingdom Metazoa; phylum Chordata; class Mammalia; order Rodentia; family Muridae; genus Lophiomys; species Lophiomys imhausi. Next base: position 1,312,048 of record CAJQZJ010001166.1, read on the forward strand.
TTAAGGTTATTTTTCACCAAACTAGTAAAAGCAATACTCCTGGCATTGTAAAATCTAACTTACTTAAACCTTCTTTAGTGGTCACAATTACTTATCTAAGGAGCTTGTGACCAAATGATCACAGGATGAATCTGGGTAGACATGTTACCTCACTCTTTTTCATCAGTGCCTTTACAATTAGTAACTGTTCGGCCTGCCTGCCTTTTACATACCTAGACTGGTGATTAGGCACAATTAGTCTGTAACAATATGGACACTGAGTGGTAAAGCCAGGACTGTTTGATTTCATTGCTGCAGTGCTCCCTGATGCTTCCCAGGTTCATCACAAGGTCACTGAGAGAATGGATGCCTGAATGTGAAATGCTTAGAGCTGTGCTTCTTGCAAATGGGTGGGTTAAGCAGATGCTGTTTGCCCCCTTGCTCCCTTGTTCAAATTCAATTTATCTTTTAGATTGATGATTGATGTTATATATGGTTATGTTTGCTTTGTGCAACTACAGTGACCATGTATACATTTGAGTGATTTTTTTCTTTTTGGCTGCCTGCCTTTCTTCATATTTGTAAGCCCTATACTTTTTATTTTTTTTTTTAGACCTGCAAAGTATAGCGACCGAAATGATAAATTTAACAACCTGAGGCCTAGCTCACAGTGCATCATAATGTTTGACTGTGCTCGAGATCCTCTACCAAAAAGCTGGGCTCTACAATTATCATTTGATACAAGCCTTGAAAAGTGATAGTTATTGAAAGGTCAATAAAATGGTTATCTCAAAGTAGAGGAAATGGTGATTTGGGGATTGAAATGATCATATAAAATATTCATAGACTGCTAGTTTTGATGTTCAATAGAGAACAGTAGAGTTCAGTGAATAGCTTTTGCTAACATAAAACCACTATTTTTGTAGTGTACATTTTTATTTATCTTTCAAATATAAACAAATGCAAATAAAATTAAAGATATAAACAGAAAAATTATGCCATGATTACAAACCAATCATCTCATTTCAAATATATTGTGTTAGATACTGTGTTTTGAGCATAAATCAATATAATTGCAAAGAGCCAAAATCTAGTTTACATAGTAAATCTTGTTCTTACAATAACGTTTTCAGGACAAAGGGAAAGTCTATTTTGATAAATTTCTGAAATTTGTGATCTTAGATCAGTTACGTTTGATACAAGTGGAAGCTAGGGAGAAGTACTAAATTTGCTTCAGAAGAAGTTATTTCTTGGCGTGGGTCTGTCTTGGTAGTGAAGAACTTGTCTAGCATATACATGGCTCTGGGGTCAATGTTTATCACCGAAACAAGTGAATGAACAAGCTAAGTAACCAGCTAACTAACTAACTAAAACAAAACCAAACCTCAAGTGCAGCTACTTATAGAAATTTGGGACGAAAATGGCATTGAAATTATATTCTACTGAACACTAATTTAATAGCAGTGTTCTGAGGGGAAAATTCTATGTGATAATTTCTGGGCATGATTTTCTTATTTCTCAACTGTTGATGTTTACCATACCTATGAAAAATGAAATGATATAAGGATATAAAATCACTACTTTTATAGCTTTATACCCATCCAAGTCCAGGAAACCAGGTGGATATGGATATAAAATTACTGTCTGTAGTAGAATTTCAACATTGGTTCAATAATGGGAAGAGGAGGGAATGTACTCAGGCAGAAAAATCTATGGGCATTTTATCAACATACCACTCCGTTCACTGATAGCAGCTGGTCTCCTCTTTTAAGGCCTCCGTGTCTTTCAGCCACCCCTCCGGGGATGATGCGGGAGATATAAATTGGGGAATTTTGTTCCTTTCCTCCCATCACGTTAAAACCCAGGCCTTCATCAGTCTTTGGTAGTTCGACCACCCGAGGGTGGGAGTGGCCTTCGCTGGCTGCAAAAGCTGCAACTGTTGCCTGAAAGAAAAGATTTTCTTTTGGTAATAAAACAGGGGAAATAAGGCTAAGTAGCTGATCTTCAGGGAACAACTTCTTAGACATCTCTCTAGCATTCTCCTATAGAAGGAAGAACACAGAATGCGTTCTTTTAGATGGCATGCATTACTCTTTTCTTTTGTAAAGCTTCATCCAATTATTTCTACATTTGTAAGGATTATCTACTATAAAAAATAAGACCACTATAAAATCTTTCAGAGTTTCATCAGCTACATGTAAATCTTGACCAAGGACTCCCAAATATTTCTACACATACTACCTAGTATAATTACTGAATGGATGTTGACCATGAACACTTCCTGCACAGATGATACCATGCTTTTCTTATGGCAGACAGTCTAAGTTGTTGTCTGAACATACATTTTCATAAATACATGTTCAAAAATCTAATGAACATTTCTGTATGTACATGCTCATAAAAACACATGTAATCTTGCTATTGCTGAACCAATGGTCTCACAAATAGAAAGGTTTTTATTTTTTTTAAATTCAGGATGCCTAAAAGAAAATAAAAATTGAGATGAAGTACTAAATTAAAAGATATTATTGTTATCTCATACCCATATTTCATATTACTATGAATGGTGTCTTATTAGGTCATTGATTATATCTTTCTCAATTCTACACTAACATTTCAGCTAGTACCACTGTACTAGCTGTTCATAGACAAAAATGAATGGGTTAGGGTATTATATCTAGGTATACAAAATGTTATATAATATAGTTAGTTTCATTTTAAAATGAAAATATTAGTTTTTTGAATTTAAGAAATCAACTTACCATCAGTCCCTACCCCAAAGGATAAAATAGTAGTTTTAATCAAGCAAAGATTTCTCTGCCTGCTTCTTGTATTCCACTTGCATTAGCTTGTCTTAACCACAGTTGATTAGATGCCTAGTATAAAGTGATTTACTCTCAACACTGTGAAAATATTGATTTCCAACTACTGTACATTCTTTTTCCACACACCTCATTATCACATCAATTTAGCATTATGCTACTACCTGCATTTAATGAAAGATAGTAAACGAAATGGGAATAATGACTTGGTTTTTAGCTACATGCATTTGCTCATGCAAACCCTGTTGTCATGCAGGGGTTTTAATGGCTGACATGGATGCAATGCAGACAGCCCAGAAACAACCAGAAAAAAAAAATATTGTGCTATTGCAACATTATGCTGCTATCCTGCTGTTCTACATGAATAAGAAATGAGAATGGTAAAACACTACATAACTCACTTTCCCCTTAATTAAACCACGTAGGGATCATTTTTCTGTGTGTTTGCCACTTCAGAACAAGCAAAGCATGATGTAATGGTAATCATACCCTCTATTTGCTGGGGTTAGAAACAGACAAAAAAAATAAAAATAAAAGAAGAGAAAAAAAAACCCTTACAAATCTACAATATTTAGTTGCAAAATGAAAACTGAAAATATCAGGGAGAAATCAAAGAATACATGATTTAATGCAAAGGCACTGAATGAAAAATTCTGATTATTCTCAGTGGTTCTGACTTCTTGGCATTATTAGAAAGTTACAAGCACTTTAGGAAGAAAGTTGTGTTCTGTTAAAATGTTTCTGTATTTGCAACATCCAAGCTACATGTGTGACTTTAGTTACCACTATGGCCTCCTAGTGATCAAACTCCAGAACATTTCATGACTCTCTTTCTGTATCCTTTTCAATGGGACTTCTGTGATCTCTGGGTTTGATCCTTTAAGGAACAAACATGGTCACTGCCACAAAGGTGCCAGACCTTCCTTTAGGTCACTGCCACTTTCAGGAAGTTACACATTGCCCAGCTGAATACAAAGAAGTGCTGGCTCAGTGGTATCAGGAGAAGCCTTACCAAGTCTAACTTATAACAGGGTTTTCTGCCTGTACAAATGAGTTTTCATGCCTACATAGGAAACGGTTTCTTTTGCATCTGCAGGATGTGCCAGAAACCATGTAGAACCGGATACAGTGAAGCAGCAGATTTGCTTGTGCCAAATGGATATTTAGTGATTTTAATGAGATCATTCTCCTTCCTTAAGCTACAGAAGCAGCAGAAAAGGTCAATTTTTCCATTAGGATTTTTACCTGGTAAGTAGTACTGGTTCTACACTCTGGGCTGCCACTGAGGTCTAAATTCTCTTACAGTGTACACACGAGAATACCTGAAACACACACGCGCACAATCAATTACTACAGCACTGGGGTCAAGTGTACTTTTAAAGTTACTCAAGTCTTACCTTTGCTGTGGCTCTTGCACGGAATTCGGGGCAGCCATTAACAGTAATCGTTTCATGCATGTATTGATACACCTAAAATAGTCATGTAAAAAAAATGTAAGAATATATTAAAAACATCAAGTTTTTCATTGCAGACAAGAGTACAAATTTTCATTGTAGGATGGATGTTCTCTATTACAGCAGACTGAATCAGTTATGTTGATGATTTTTACCAAATATACTTCCTGCTTCTTGTGTGTGTGTGTTGGGCCAGGGAATTGCATTTACTCAGTAGTTTTTTAATCTGTCCTTATTTATAAACTACAAAAGTCTTTTTATTTCTGATTTTATGAAACTCTATCAATATTTTTAAATATTTTCATATGTATGCATTTCTACCTATAAGAATAAGTTAAGTTTTTTGAATAGTTACTGAATTTTGCAAAATTTTATGAATAATTTTATAAATTAATATTCCACCAAGCTAAGGTAACAGTATTTTATTTTGGCTTGAATGTCAACATGTTTCGAGGTATGTTGTTATTAGTGATACATTTTTATAAATTTGATTGTTCGGAACTAAACATTGTAAAGAGCAAATGGGATACTGAATTAGTCCCTTAATCACAGGGGTAAAGGTGGTATTCTAGAGAAAGAAGTAAAGTAAGATTTTGGTAGGATTAGTGTAACAGTTTTCATGATATATTGATACATGATGCATAAAATAATTGAGATTAAACAGAAAGGATGAGGAAAGTGTGGAGTCACTTCAAAGCAGATAGAATTTTCTGTCTAATGGACTTAAATTTGTATGCTGAGGAACCGTGAGGCTGTGTTTCACAAGACTCTCTTTTTGCTAATCTGGAAAATGGATAAGGAAGATTTATTAAGTAGGTTCTTCTTCTTCTTCTTCTTCTTCTTCTTCTTCTTCTTCTTCTTCTT
>CAJQZJ010001166.1:1317176-1344316 GCA_907164525.1 Lophiomys imhausi
TCTTCTTCTTCTTCTTCTTCTTCTTCTTCTTCTTCTTCTTCTTCTTCCTCTCTCTCTCTCTCTCTCTCTCTCTCTCTCTCTCTCCCTCCCCCCCCCTGGCTCCTGATGGTACTCCTTAAACAGCAGATAACAGCTAATTCATGTTTTAGACACAATATAAGAAATTGTGAGGGCGGTTGATAGGTAGGGGCTCTCCTCATATGAGGAGGAGAGGAGGGAGGTGAGGAAGAGGGAGGGAGGGAGGGACTGGGAGGGTAGAAGGGAGGGGACCATGATTGAAAAAACAAACAAACAAAAAGAACATAGCTTTCCTCATAAAAGACTAGTGAGGAGATCATAAAATCTTTATATCGGTGATGAAAAAAAAAAAGGCTGCTTCATCTTACAAAAGCTGGAATATGGGAAGTAACTACTAATGGTATAATTTGAAGAAGATACTTGGCCTAAAGAAAATAAAAGGTTAAAAATGTTAGATTGAGGGGTTGGAAAGATGTCTCAGTGGTTAAGAGCACTGGCTGTTCTTCCAGAGGACCTGGGTTCAATTCTCAGCACCCACATGGCAGCTCACGACTGCCTGTAATTCCAGTTCCAGGGAATCTGAAACCCTCACATAGACATACATACAGGCAAAACACAGATGCATATAAAATAAACAAATAAATATTTAAAAAAGTTAGATTGTATGCTTATTTTAAATTTAAATGATGAAATTATAAAATCTATCACATAATGCAGAGAGATTAAAAAACCCATTTGACATTATGCTGGAGAATTTTGTTTTAGAGACAGGAATGAACCATTAATAATTTTCTGAAAGAATGAAATAGAAAAAACTGCCACTAAAGGCCTAAAAGACTATTTCTTCCTTTTAATTATTCATATGTTTAAACATGTGATTCAAAGGTTATTAAAAAGAACACAAAATTCGATTGATTCACCATTCAACAACCATTTACTACGATTTGGGGATAGAGTCTCTCAACATGTTCAACTGGATCTTCATTTCTCAGATATATTGGGCTGAGTCTCCACCAATGCTAGCCCAGATTAACCAGCTGACATTCGCAGAGACAAATTGTTGCAATGGTGTGGCTTACAAAGGCAGAAATGCAACTTAGAACCTATCTTGTGGCTTTGAACCTTGATTCAATAGTTCTAGTGTTCAGTTTCTATGGGAATTGGAATGGGGTTAGGAAGATCCAGAAGTAGGTTGTTACTCCATATTCTGCCAAACCATTATCTCTGAAAATGCATTATTTTGTTTCCTCCATAGTTCTCCCACAAATATATTCTATTATTTATTCTCATAGCTCATTAAGGGGAGACCCACCTCCGTCTTGCTTCTCTTGTTAATAAACTCTCTCATCTGAGCCTTTTGTCCACCCCACCTCATTATTCCTCGCTTAAATTAAAGCCCCTCGTTCATGAGCACAGTTTCATCATCATCAAACACTCTTCAATCCAACTGCCTATTCAAGTATCTACCTGACCGCGTGTCTAGTGTGATTTTGGCTATCTATTGCCCTCAAGTGACAAAGGCAGGTCAGAGATCACTGCACAGATCCCAGCCTCTTCTTTATTTTTAGCTTCTTCAAAGTTCTTGGATCTTACAAGTCTCTAAACATAGCAGACCCTTCCACTTGTCCAGATATTTAAGCACCCTTATAACTCTGATTAAAATACTTCTCCACTTGGTGGGCGTTCATTTACCAAAGTTTAACTGGATGTTTGAAGTCCTAGTTCAAAGTGTATCTCCTTTGTTAAATGTTTTTCAATTCCCTCATGCAGAGTTACATCTCTCCCTTTTCAGTTCTTGGCCTTCTGAATTTGTTGTGGGTCATGTTGATTAGCTTTTCCACAGAAAGTGACTTCTTCACTTGCATTCACAGATATTTATAAGGACCAAGACTTAGCAAATAATTAAAAGATTGTCATCAACTGATTAATACAAAAGGTCATTTTTGTTAGTGAGAAAACGTAAATACTTAATAAATATCGCAAATTAAAGACAATTATCCTTAATACCCAAATTTGAATTTTCCATTAAAAACTGGGATTCTAAAGGGGCAGAACTCTCTAGATAATTGCACAGACTTTGGGGATGACTTGGAAATGAATCTGGGCTGTGCAGCTTTCCAATTGTATGATGTTGGTCAGTTAAGTGGTTGATTTCCCTGGGCCTCAATGTTCTGAATTAAAAAATGTGACTGAAAATGGTAAGTAACTTTCAAGTCTTTTATGAGAATTGGATAAGAACATAACAGTGTGCGACATGTAGTTGAGTTTGCTAATAGCACGCTGTCACTCGGGTTTTTTTTTTTTTTTTTTTTGGACATTGCTCATCTTATTTGACCCAAGGATCTTTAGGGAAAAATCTCTTAGTATAAACAGTCTATGAACAGCTGTACCTCTCAACTGGGAACAAATTTGTTCTCCAGGAGATGTATGACAATGTCTCCTGTCATTAAACAAGTGTTAACTGCAAATGCACAAGGCAGCAATTCTGTATCCAAAAAAACCCACCATTCCAAACAAAAATGAGATAGCACTTTAATCTTCTTATAATGCTAGCATACTAAGTGAAAACAATCTAATATCATTATCTACTTTTTTATTTCTACAAAGCACAGTAGAATCTGAATGCTTAGTCTTTTTAAAAGAGCAATCAGGAATACAGTCCAGTGATCCAGATAGGTCAAAGCTTTGAGATATTCATTCTGTTTCCATTAACTGTATCGCCTTATACACTTTCTGGGCCTCTCATTCCCCAAAAGATGTATCCTTTCATATCTTTCATGTCAAGGACAACTATAAATACATTTGCCTGTTTTGAAGAAAGTTGACAGGAAAAGATACTCATTTTGCCAGTTACCCAGAAAGGGGTCACAAAGGCAAAAGAGAAAACAGTTGTATGTGCTTCAACAAAGGAAAGAGGGGTTTATTGTAACCTGAATCCCCTGTCTCAGATGTCTGATAAGTTTGAGAATTTGTAGGAAAATTCCATATAGCAGGATAGGTTTCATTCCTGGGTGAGTAAGATCTTTATTAGGAGGTTTAGTTCAGTGTTACCTTCTACTTCCACATTAGTGATCGCCTAACTTTGAAATACTTTCAGAGGTTCTATGATGTTGTGAACATTTAGAATGTTTCCTAACTGCTAAAACTTTAGAACAATAAGTCAATGACATAGAAACAACAAGATGGTAGCATGTTGGTTCAGAGAGTACATTTAATCATGTGTCCAGCTAACATTCCTTTCTCAGCTATTCTGTGATAGCTAGCTATACTAAATCATTAAAGGACAAAGTCTTCTTCCTAAAATGAAAGAACATTATTTTCATCACAGATTGGTTGCTTAAAAATTTTGGTGAGTATTTTACATATTACTTTTCCTTATTCTAAAAAGCAAATAGACTTTTCTGATGGGGTGATGTTAAGCATTCTAAATGTTGATTGGTCTTGCTTGCTATCTGTTACTTACTCTGACTCTGATTGGTTAAATAAATGCTGAGGCCTGGAGATTGGACAAAGACAGAGATAGGTGGGATTAAAGTGTGCAGGCTTTGAGAGAGAGAGAGAGAGAGAGAGAGAGAGAGAGAGAGAGAGCATCTTGGGGAGAAGAACCAGGCAGAGAAAAAGCCAGGAGTAAACAAGGGGGACATGCCATGGGGTAGATTAAAGAAGATCCTTCCATGTGGCTTGGAACATCAGCTTAGCATGGAGAATAATAGTCCAAAGGGAAATATGTATTTATGGGGTTATATTTGGGTAATAGAATTATGAGCTAGCTTAGATGGGCTAGGATTGCACAATTCAGGCCTAGGCTTGTTAAAATCCATGTGGTGTCTGTGTGTGCTCATTTATAATGGAGGGTTAAGGATTAACACTTCCAAACCAATTAAATATAATATAAATACTGGTTAAATAATTTAATTAGCTATTTTCTACACTTTTCTGTATAGAATTTTATCACTGAAAGACTAGCCATGACTCATGAAGTAGAAATCACTTAAGATCTTGATAGCATTGCCATTTAGACAGAATGAAACTAAATAGTTAAGATTCTAACATGAGAAGAGGTTTGCTTTTGAACTGTCTTTTGTCAGCTCAAAACTACCCATGACACCAGTTCCATGGGTCATATGACGTCCTCTCCTGGCCTCCACAGGCACCAGGCAAACAAATGGTGCATATACGTGCAGGCAAAACACTCATACATAAAATTAAAATTAAAAAATATTATGCTTAAGTCAATCCAGCAAAGTTAGATTTTTCTGCTCCTCTTGGCCAAAAATGTCCCCAATTGCTATATTTTCCAAGTAATTTTTAAAAGTAGGACCACACTCTCTTTAGTTGCTTTCTTTATATTTCTTCTAATGCTAGAAGTTAAGGTTTTGTTTTTTTAGAAATTAGAATTTGTTAATAAAAGGGACAAGAAATTGAGGACAAACTAAACCACTGTTTCAAAGAAGCAGAAATAAGGTCTTTGAAAATACTGTTAAGGAAATGAAAATACAGATTGATAGAGAAACTGCTTGTAGGAAACTAACTTATCAGACAAAACCTTCCCATCCATAATGTGTAAAGACCTCTTGAGGTGGTGAATCCAAAAGTCTCTAAAAGATTTAGGCAGGCATGTCATCAATGAAGATATATATGCATATGTGGAAAATATGAAAACATAGTCATAAGGGAAGTAATATTATAATAATAATAATTAGATCAACCTGCAAACTTACTAAAATGTGAAGTTTAAAATATGTGAACAATGTGAAACGTAGGCAAGAACATCGAACAACGGAAACTTTCAAGCATTGCTAGTGGGAATATGAAATGGTACAGCCACTTGAGGAGATTAGATAACAGTGCTCTATAAAGCTAAACCCACATACTCTAGAAATCCATTCATTTACTCCTACCTATTTGCTCAAGACAAGTAAAAGTTGTACTGACGTAGAAGTGAGATGTGAGTGCCAAATAGTGTCTTTGTTTGCAATTGATTTAAACTACAAACCATTGTTATAGCTTTTAGTAACTTTGTGAAACATGAAAATGACATTACACTCAATTAACTTACGAGCAGGAGGAGTAGAAAGAGATATGCATTTCGTACAATGGGAGCAAGCAGAGGAGAAACAAAGGGCATAGGAGAAGAGTGCTGAGGTCCAAAGTTCAGCACACTGGAGTGTACATTATCACTTGGTAGACATTCAAGTTTTAACTAGGAATTCCAGGAGTTTTTAACAAATTTCTTGATTCTTCATATTTGAAAACTCATTATTAAATAAAACAAAGATATTTGATATGGTGCCTGGCTTTAAGATATTTAAATATTCCTGTAGCATTAACAATAAAAAATGGACTCCATATATTCTTTTATATACACCAGCTGAATCATTAGACAAAATTCACCTGAGCTCTGAGATATTTTTCACAATGTATAAAAGCACTGCAGGTTTTCTGAGAATATATTTCAGCCTGGGGGACAGAGGAAACATGAATCACTGGCTTATTTGTATCCCTAAATTATATCCCATTCAATAGAGTAGAGTTAGAAAGTTGGTGCCTATAAATTTAAGGCCTTGGTATGAATATGCATACTCTATTTGATGTGTTATGTATGTTATAGTCGAAACATATCAAATATATATATATATATATAATAGTGGCTTAAATAAAGCACACAAAAATTCAATTTAAGGTGTACATATATAATTATATGTACATATATATGTATATACATTAGCAGGGTCTCATGTTCCCTAAGTTGATCTCAAACACTCTATGTAGCTAAGCATGATTTTGAACTTCTGATTGTCTTGCTTCTGCCTCCAAGCACAAGGATTACAGACCTTGTCTATCACGTCTAGGTCTGTGTGCACCAAAGGCAAGACTCTGATTTACGGTATGTTGTAGAAATAATTTCACATAAATTGAAAATTGATTCCTCCAGTAAGGAGGAGATATCCCAAAGGTAGAGATATTCTATCTTTACTTTCTTCTATTTTGAAAAAAGGGTACAACCTTAAGTTTTGCTTAAAACCATAGCTACTAATTTATCATTTATATTTATTTTCATAAATTGTTTTGTAACTGTGTAAATCAGCATTTGAAGTTACAGTTTTAGGATTCTCATAAACTAAAATACTTAGATTATAAAATATCTTGTATGGAGCCAGTTATTATATTTAAGTGGTGCCCACTATTTACAAATGATGACCGTTAGAGTGACACATCAAGTTTCAAATCATCCTAAATAAAGGTCCAAGGCAATAAAATTTCAGAGTATGCTTTTTAATAATGCTATAAACTTATTAATGTTGTTAGACACACATAACCTATAGAAACAGACAAAGCACCAATAGAATAGTATCACTTACAATTAAAGACAAAACCAAATACACTGAATTTACAGACTGAAGAAAAGCATGATTCTTTGGGACTGAAACCTTCTGACCTAGTTTACACATTTTAGCTTTTGTACCCTCTTTAATCGCTACCCCACCTGGTATGGAAGGGAGACCCACTCTTGGACTGTTCCACATCCACCAACTATATCAGTCACCAGTTTAACTGGTAGGTAGTACTGATAGTGTCCCGAAAAGTTCACAACCAAAAGACAGGCTTAGAGAAGGGATTCCTGCTTGGGGGCAGTTGCAGGGAGGCAGGCCTCTTATTTTATATTTGACCATCAGGCTGAAGCAGTCAGGTTTGATTCTGACTGGAATTAAAGAGCGGCTTGACTCAGGTGTCTGGGTCCAAGCGACATTCTCTAATGTCCATCTTTCCGGAAAGAGGCGCGTTAGAGTAAGTCTGACAAAGCGATGGTCTAAATTCCACTTCCTGTGGTGATCCGCCCTTGCCTTATTGGACTGGCAGGGTCAGAGGAATAGAATGCAGAAGAGGATGCGGGCTCTCCTCCTGGCTACTTTATCCTGAAAAATACTGGCATGTCAAGCTCACAGCCCACTTGCATATTTTTAAGCTCAGCTCCGTGACTCAGGTGCTCTGGTATAAAGAGATCCATTCCAGTTACAATTCACTTTCAAGGACATTAATTGGACTACAGATGAATGGAAATCGTCCATAATTTGTGACCAATCTTATGTTTTAAAGTGAATTTATGTGAAAATGGTGTTACTAGACTGAAGGAAAATGTAGTCTTAAATTGTAAGTGATAGGCAATGCCAGGACTTAGATGTAGATTAGGAAAACTAGGGGCAAAATGATGCTCTTAAATATATGATCATCTGCCTATTTAAGAGAAATGAAGGCTCTTTTCTGAATTGCTGTTTACAGATAAAGCTCATTGAGAAGAACATGTTAAGAAAACTCCTCTTGTGTTCTACCACCTAAATGCTATGGAAATGATACAAGACTTCTTTTGGATGATATTTGTGAAAAAAGGAGATTAAACATTCCCTCTAGCACGACAGCAAATGGCTTCCCCCCTTGCTTTTAGTGTGAAAATCCAGAAGTATTTATGAGAACTGCAGGTATACATAACATATTCCTTAAAATCTCTACCAATTTGGAAATTTCTGGAAGTTATTTATAACCCTTGTTTTAAGTGAATTAAAATGACTAGGCAGTATACTTAATTTTCCATCGGGAACAGAAAATACTTTTTTTTAAGTTTTATGGCTTCACAACTAATTATTCTGTTATATAAAAGAAAAATAATTAGTTGTAGAACTATAAAACTGAAGAATGACTCTAATTTTAAGAAATTGTGCCATTAACCTTTATTTCCCTGCTTATTTTTATAACTGGCTTATAATTCCAATGGGAACTCAAAACATATAACTTTCATAAGGTAGCACACATTAATTTGTATGAATAAGTTATTAACTTCAAGGAGGAAATAGAGAACACAAATAACAGTGAATTTCTTCAGGGTCCATATGGCAGGTGGCCAAGCCACCAGGGAGAAATATCTTTCCCTGCAGTTCAAACAGACTATTCCCTCAAGGCAGATATTCCTGTCCTTGTCACACAGCCAGACTCTCCTGTGACAGGAAATGCCTGAGCAAAATTTTGGGAACATGTCATTTCCAATTAGAGTAACAATATTCAAAGTGATTGGATCATCTCCACTTGCTTATTTAGAGTGAGATTCGAAAATGCTTTAGCTTAAGAATGTTTGTTTGTTTTCATTTAAAAATTCAGTTGGATTAGACGACTAGGAATCCCACTAAGATCTTGGTTCAGCAGTTTTAAAGTTTGCCAGAAAAAGTTTGTAAGATTTTAAAAATCTGTTCCAGTTGAAATACAGCTTTGTCAGGAGAACAAACCAGCCACTTTGGAACCATTGGGTTCTAATGTTGTTACGGGAACCCTATCAGCTAATCAAATGAAGACAGAGGAAAAAACAACTCAGTTACTAAGAACTAACCTGATGAGTCAGTTGATTCAATTAAAATTATAGCCAGTAAGGTTGTTAGATATGGTAATAAAAATTCTGGATTCCCAATTATATTGGAATATTAGAAAAATGACAAATAAATTTCTAGTTCAATGCCATATATAATATTTGATATGTGTATTTAATAGCTAATACTCTATGGCAAATACATTAAGGTTGAGAAGGAGATAATAGTCTACCAGGGAGGTGCTGGTCTCGTAGGTAAGGAACCAACAGGAAAATTTGGTTATGTTAGGCTCCAGAGAAGAGAAGGTGAAGAGAGAACTACTGGGGTGATGATGAAAGATAGAGGATAATGAGGTTAACCTGGACAATGTCATCCGATTTCTGATCTTTAAGAGATGTGCTGTGTTGGGGTGGGATGGGATGGTGGGGTGCTCCCCTTCTCAGAGAAGAGAGGTGTGATACATGGAAGAGGGAGGGGAGGACAGGACTCAGAGGAGGGAAGAGAGGGGGCTACAATCAGGACATAAAGTAAATAAATAAACAAAATTTTAAAAAGAGATGTTTGTTTTTCAGACAGATAAATATGTTGCATGACTCAGAAGAAAATTGTTGGTTATAAAATATAATTTGCCAATCTTCTATTTAATTGTCTTACAATCTTCTCTTTCTAGGAACCTCTCAGAGAAACATACAGCAAGAAATTGAATCAAATTCAACAACTACTTTCTTTTAAATTTATAAGCTAACCTTCATCCTGTGTTGAAACTATCAAAACAAGCAAATATTTTTAAATTGGAATAACTTACACATGCTCATTTTCAGCTCAGTTATATCGCAGGAGAAAAGAGTACAAAGAAACAAACTTTTGAGGAGTGGCTTTGAAAGTAGAAGTAGTTTACCCACTCTACAGAAACAGCAAAACATAAAACTATACAAGTAAGAAATTGAAGTGGTCTATAATTTCTCCTGAAAGAACAACTGCCAACAGTTTTTGGTGTTCATTCTTTATTTAATTTAACAATCAAAAAATCGCTTGCTATTATATTGTGGTACAACCTGTCTTTGTTTTCTCTTTTATCATGGTCTTAGAAATTATGACATCTTGGTACATATTAACATTCTTTCCACTTAAGGCTTCATATCACTTTAACATAGATGTGCCACAATCCACTGGGTCAATCCTTTAATGAAGAGCATTTTGTGTCCTAATCTTACTGCAACACAGAGAAGCTTGGATTTTACAAATGTCAAACTATCTTTTCATGAAAAGTTCTCTGGATGGATATCTATGTCAAAAGTATATGCATTCTCAGCATTGAGAGATACTGATATATGGCCTCTTCAATAAAGTTTTACAAACTGCAACTAGTACTTAAAAAAAAAATCTAGTCTAGTCCATCTAGATGGCTCGAAAAGCAGCTCTACTCCTGATAGAATTATTCAGATGTCCATCAATGGGTGAATCAATAAGGAGAAGTATAAGTCTAGAATGAATTACTACCCAACAACATAAAAGGGATGAATCCTTGATTCATGAGACAGGATTTATGGTCTTTATTCTGAGTGAAAGAAATTGAAGAGGAAAAAACAAACATTATATAATTTATTTACACTTAATTTGTAAGAAATCATGTTTCATAATTTAGTGCTAGATTCACTGTCCTTTGTAGGGGTTAGATAAATTATATTTAGAAAATATATAGGAGTTTCTGATACTGTCTCTTAATTCGGGGCCTGAAGAGCATTATCAGCATGAAGTCAGGAAAAACAGGAAAGACTTAATAGACTGAAAAACAAGGTTGAAGTCAGGAAAAACAGGAAAGACTCAATAGACTTGAAGAAACAAAGTATCTGGCCTGATATTGTTTTCAGCTGCTAAGTGGGCGGAGCCCAAATTAAGCTGAAACAGAGTTCCTCCTATTTAAGGACAGTGCATGGAGCCCAAAAAAAAGAAGAGGCCCCTGATGCTAGAGAGCTCCAAGAGTCCTGCTGAAAAAAGGGCTGGCCATCATTTGATGACCAGATTTCCCTGAAGCAGAAAGAAGCTGGTGAGCAAAGAAAGCCTGAGCAAGACACCAAAAGGCCAAGGACTAAACCCTGTGGCTCAGATTTGCCTAGAGGGGTTTGATCTGTCCGAACAGTGGCCTAAAGGAAATTGTGCCTGGCTTTAAGGACTGAGGCAGAGCAGCTGAGTTCCTGATTCAAAAGAAGTTGGCCTGCAGACAGCTGGGGTCTCCCACAGAGAAGAAAGCATGAAGCCTTATTTAAGGTGAGACTGCAATAACCAACTTACCCTGACGAACCTGCATCTGAGAGATCCAGAAAAAGGACGGCTAAGTGCGATAAAGAATCTACAACAGAGACTGTGTTCCTGACGACTGAGGACCTGCCCCAGAGACTGTATCATTCTAAAAGGTTATGAAAGTAGTTGTTATAATTATCAATAGGTTTAGTGGATAGGTTAAAAGGGTTGTAGGAACTTATAGGATTAATAGTTAAGAAATTGGTGGTGTTTGTTATAAGTGAATTTAGTAATAAATAAATAAGTGTTAAATAATAATTTAAAAGTTCGGTTACAGTCCTTAAAATATATGAAAAAAATTAGGCAATATCACAGTTCACCATTAATAATTTATTACATTTCAGAGAATTATAATTTACCATAATTTAATGTATTATATTATGTTACATTTGTAAGAGGATTAGAATAATATCCAATATAGATATAAGGCTATTTCAGAAATTTTATCATTAAAAGATTGAATGTAAGCAATGTTATTCAAATTGTAGAACAAAATCTGTCCAATTCATGGTCCAGGTTCATACTAATCTCTGGGCTTTTTCTTTAGCAAAATAATTGCTAGGACATCTTAAATAACACAATCACTATTCTGCAGATTAATTGTCTAGGAGCTGTTTTGTCCTGATGAGATTTGCTTTCCAGTCCTGAAAGAGAGTTTTTACAAATCCTCAGGGTACATTTAAGTTTGTGAATGGTCTGTTCCCAGCAATATTGGCAG
This sequence comes from Lophiomys imhausi, assembly GCA_907164525.1. Lineage (NCBI taxonomy): Eukaryota > Metazoa > Chordata > Mammalia > Rodentia > Muridae > Lophiomys > Lophiomys imhausi. Next base: position 1,328,568 of record CAJQZJ010001166.1, read on the forward strand.
GGACTGATTCCTTCAGAAACCAGAACAGCTGAATAAGCTATAAATATCTTTGAATTTGGATGAACTAATTGGCTTATTCTTCACAAATTGCATGCATATTTTATCCGTTGAAAGAGGTAGATTAGGATGTGCTTTTTGGCAGTCCAGGATCACATCTTGAAGTTTGGGGATGGTTTCTGCAGAGTAGAAGCTGTGGAGGAAGCTAACGCCCTTCCTTAACTGAATGACAGCAGAGGTGGAATCTCCAAAACTCACCATATCCTGTGTTTTCTTGACACCTATCAGAGGTTACATTTACTTCTCATGTCTGAAAACAAATTCCAGAACTCAAAGTCTAAGAATAATTTCTGTATCTGGTTCTCACATTGTTTCTGATTTCTATGGTTTGTGTTCCTTACACTGTGTTCTATATGGTCCAGAGAATGATTTATGATATCGATGGTCCACTTCATAGAATAGATGAGAATATGACTGTCCTATATAACAATGATATATGTTCTTCAATAATAACATTGGTTAGACTGTTCCTTACTCTTGCTCTTGATAATATGGGGGAATTTTGGCCATTCTGTCATCCTGTTCAGTTGGATGCTCTTCTTGACGTGCCATACCTGGTACCCATGATACCAAATAAGCAAGAGAAACTGCTCTACACATCCATAAATGTGTATAAAAAGAGTGGCAAAAGTTGTGTCCATATTTGATGATGATGAGTTCACTCAGGAAACCTAGGCAGATGGGATCAATGTCTTTTGCTTGGACTCCTACTAAAACTGCCAGCTGGCCACTGGACTGTAAGTGAAGGTCTGGTCTATGGTAAGCTTCCTTCTGGAACTCTTAGCTCTGGTTGCTCTGCAGTGAGAAATAGATACATCCTTGAATCTCACTGTCCTGCTGTACTATTTCCCTAATTTAATTGGACAACTTAATATTTCTGGGACTCTTGGTCCTTAATTACAGAAAGTGGTATCCAGAGGAGCTCCACTTACAAGGTGAAATTATCTGTCCATTAGTTAGGTAACAAGTTACCTACCTCTGCAAGATCAAAGTATCAATCCTAGAAACCAGTTCTCTTGGTCAGAGAGTAGCTACAATCCAAATGTGCCCAGACCAGATAGTTATGTGACACATCTAATGAGGCATGGATGCAAAAGTTGCTTCTGAAGTTATCTAGATGATATGTATAGTCTTATTTTATATTTTAAAGATCATGGAAAAGGTTTCCCATGACTAATGCTCTTCACAGTATTATCAAAGAGTGCCATATTTAATCTTGTAAATGTATCATAATATGTATATGAAACGGCAATTGAAAGTTGAAAGCCACTCTTTATTTTTTTAAATGTTTACTTATTACTTCAAGTTACATCTCCATCAGTGTGCCCTCTTTCCACCCTTCCCAGTCCTACTCTTCCACCCTCTACCCCCTCTTCCTTCTGCCCTACTCCTCTGCAGTGGAGTGTTCCTACATAACAGTCTCCTGCCCCAGTTCAGCAGTCATATGAGGGCTAAGAGCTTCCTCATGTACTGGGGGCCTACATGGCAGCACCACTAGGGCAAGGCATCTCCTTTACAGGTAACAAGGTCTATGTTCTTGTTTCTTTTGGTACATTGGTTATAGTATAGTTATCCTGTACTATATGGCTGAAATCTGATTATAAGTGAATAAATGCCATGTGTATTATTCTGAGTTTGGGTTAGCTCACTCAGGATGAACTTCTCTACTTCCATACATTTGGCTGCAAATTGCATGATTTCATTGTTTCTGATGGCTGAATAGTATTCCAATGTGTAGACGACCACAGTTTTTTTTATCCATTCTTCGACTGAGGGATATCTGTTTTTTTCCAGTTACTAACTCTTACAAATAAGGCTGCTGTGAACATAGATAAGGAAACATCCTTGCGGTTTGGTGAGGAATCATTTGGATGTATACCCAGAAGTTGTATGGCTGGGTCTTGAGGTAGAGCTAATCCAAGTTTTCTAAGATATCGCCAGACTGATTACCATAGTGTTTGTACAAGTTTTCACTCCCACCAGCAATGGACGAGTGTTCCTCTTTCTCCACAACCTCGCCAGCATGTGCTGTCATTTGAGTTTTTGATCTTAGCCATTCTGACAGGTGTCAGATGGAATCTCAGAGTTGTCTTGAGTTACATTTCTCTGATGATTAAGATGCTGAGCATTTCTTCAAGTGTCTCTCAGACATTAGAGATTCCTCTTTTGTGAATTCTAGGTTTAGCTCTGTTTCCCATTGTTTTGATTGGATTATTTGGCTCCTTGGTGTTTAATTTCTATACATAAGTGACCCCAAAATTCTACCAGAGAACCAACACAACTAACTGATAAATATGTTTAGCAAGGTGGCTGGATACAAAATTAACTCAAAAAAAAAAATCAGAAGCCCTCCTTTATACAAAAGATAAATGGGCTGGGAAAGAAATTAGGGAAACAACATCCTTCACAATAGCCACAAACAACATAAAATACCTGGGGTTAACACTAGCCAAGCAAGTGAAAGACTTGTATAACAAGAAAGAAATTGAAAAGAACATCAGAAGATGGAAAGATCTCCCATGCTCATGGATAGGTAGGATAAACATAGTAAAAATGACCATCCTACCAAAAGCAATATACAGATTCAATGCAATTCCAATCAAAATACCAACACAATTCTTTACAGACCTGGAAAAAACAATTCTCAACTTCATATGGAATAACAAAAAACCTAGAACAGCTAAATCTATCTTGTAAAATTAAAAAAAAATCATCTGGAGGTATCACCATCCCAGATTTCAAGCTATACTACAGAGCAATAATAATAAAAACAGCATGGTACTGGTATAGAAACAGACAAGTTGATCAATGTAATTGAATTGAAGACCCAGAAATGACCCACACACCTATGGTCACTTAATTTTTGACAAAGAAGCCAAAACCATACAATGGAAAAAGGAGAGCATCTTCAGCAAATAGTGCTGGTCTAACTGGATGTCGACATGTAAAAGAGTGAAAATAGACCCATACTTATCATCCTGCACAAAACTTAAGTCCAAGTGGATCAAAGATCTTAACATAAGGCCTGACACACTAAATCTAATAGTAGAAAAAGTAGGATAAAGCCTTGAACTCACTGGCACAGGTGACAACTTCCTCAACAGAACACCAACAGCTCAGGCTCTAAGACCAACAATCAATAAACAGGACCTCATGAAACTGAAAAGTTTCTGTAAGGCAAAAGACACTGTCATTCGAACAAAATGGCAGCCTACAGGCTGGGAAAAAATCTTCACCAACCCCACATCTGACAGAGGGCTAATATCCATAATTTACAAAGAACTTAAGAAATTAAACATCAAGAAGCCACTCTTTATTTTAATGACTGCTGCGATTTGATTGCTTGAGCCCCCTCCCAAAATTCATATGTTGTAATCACTTTAAGTTCAGTAAAGACAGGTGGGATGATAATAGCACCTTTCAATAGATCTCAACAGAGAGAAATGAAAGATTTCCTTCTTTGTTTTCCTTCTTCTTCCCTTCTCCCTCCTCTCCCCTTCCTTCCTTCCTTCCTTCTTTCCTTCCTTCCTTCCTTCCTTCTTTCCTTCCTTCCTTCCTTCCTTCCTTCCTTCCTTCCTTCCTTCCTTCTTTGCTTCCTACATTCTTTTTTTCTCTTTTCATTGTGTGCATGTGCATGCTGGTTTGTGTGTTTTCATGTTTGGGGAAGTACACTTTGTGTTGTGTGCACCAGCATGTGCGTGTGTGTGTGTGTGTGTGTGTGTGTGTGTGTGTGTGTGTGTGTGTGCGCGCGCGCCAGAGGCTAACTTTTGGTACTAGTCCTTAGGAGCCACTGCTCTTGTTTATTGAGGCATCACCTATCATTAGCCTGAAACTTCTCAATTGTGCTAGGCTAGCTTTTCAGCCAGCTCTATAAATCCACCAGTCTCCATCAGCTCTACCTCCCCAGTTCTGGGATTGCAAGTGTATTCCATCAAATACAGTTTTATTCTGTGGTATACAGGGATCAGACTCAAATCTTCGAAAGCAAACACTTTCCTGACTGAGCCATCTGCTCATCTGATCGTTTTCCAAGGAAGTTATCCAATGATCCAATGACTAAAGTTATAACTGCATTAACTACGACCAAGTAAACTTTTACCAGTGCTACAGTAGGTGAAGCACAACTTGGTAATCTGTAAACCTTCTAAAATAGTTTGGTCTTATAAGTTATGCTCTTTTATATGATGTGGATGTATCCCCTACACCTCATCTTGCTTCTCAAATTGATAATATTGAACATAAGGAATACCATGGATTCCTGTTAAAAACAGTAATGGTCCGGGAAACCTCTGTAAGCAAGAATTAGCCAATATTGAACTATTACTACCAAAGACAATACAGGGATAGGTTCCTGTGAGTTTCTGGTCACATTTTCACTCCTCAGATAATGTTTAAGCTTCTTTTCTTTCTATTTTTTTGGGGGGGGGGGCTTAAAAACATAGTGTTAAATCATTATCACTGAGTTCAAGGCCAACAACACTTACACCATGCCTGATCAAAATGTATCTGAAACACGTATGTTATCTGCATAGCACATAACAACTTCTAGTGCTCAGGCACACTGCTAGAACTTCAGTGTGGACCAATTTAAACAGCAGAATCACCTACAAATGTGCAGTGATGTGACAAAGAGGGCAAAAAGCATGCTTCTTAAGGAGGAGATCTAAAAGGAGGCTGAGCATTTTGTTATTCGCCCTCGGCTGGGAACTGTAGTCTGAGCAGTGGGTTTTTTTTTTTTTTTCAGATTTTTATAAAGAAACAAGAATGAAGAATTCCGGATTGGGCTTGTCTTTGCTTGGACCACCCACTTCACCAGTACTGCAATACCAGACTGTACTTTTCACAGAAAGAAGCTTTCTGTTGGAAAAATTATAACCTTCCTCCAGTGTTCTGTCACACTCATTTTTGTTCTAAGCAGCTGCTTGTTATCTGCGTAATTAATCTCATAAGATGAATAATACTCCTATAAAGCAATCACTGGGTCCTAAGCTGTAACTAAAGATGAGCTCTGGTTCAAACATATGCAGTTTTGACTAAGAAATAAAGGAGAAAAATCAACTGATTTTTAAGATGGATGACAATTTTCCACTGACATCACTAAGAGCTTTCTATTTCCAGCTCATTTATTTATCGGCAAAATGCACACTCACCAAAAATTTATGGTTTTCCATTTTCCTGCAGATTAAAATAGGAAATTGAAGTAGATTAAGGAAATGAACACAAACCAACATTTTTGTTTTGATTTGTCTTGTTATAAAATGAAGGCAGAACCTATAAAAGTTCAAAGTTTGTTTTACAACAAGGTGGCTATTGCATTCTCCCAATGAAGGCCTATAATCAGTTTTCAAAGATACACAGGTACTCCTCCCAAATGTTATTAACATACATTTTATTTGGTTTGACCTAGGCAGATTGCCCTGCTCCTTCTGTTCTGTTGATGTTGAGTTCTTTAATCACATGCTCCAATGATGGTGGTTCCATCAGAAATGTAGGGTACTCGTGACAAATCCTCTATTGATTAAAATCAACTAACCAAACAAACAGACACAAAACCAAATGAAACAATTTCATTTCATTCAATATTGTTTCTAGTTCCATCATCTATGTGCAAAGTTCAGGATTTCATTTTTCTTTCCAGCTGAATAGAATTCCATAATGAATATGTACCACATTTTCATTTTCCATTCATAAATTAAAGGTTGTTTACATTTCCTAACTATTGTGAATAAAACAGCAAATGAAGATCACTGAGAAGTACCTGTGGAATATGATATTGAATCCTTTGGGCATATGCCATGGAATGGTATAGTCCAACCATTTGGTAGATTTATTTTTAGTTTTAGATGAGAATTCTCTACATCAGTCATTATCAACCTTCTAAATGCTGATATCCTTTAATACCATTCCCATGTTGTATGACCCCAGTCATAAAATTATCTTGTTATTTCTTCATAACTATAATTTTGATAAGTTATAAATTGTAGTGTAAATATCTGATATGCAGGATAGCTGATATGTGACCCCCAAAAGGGGTTGTCACTCACAGGGTGAGAACTGCTGTTCCACAGTGATTTCTAGAGTGGCTAGACCAGTTTGCAAAACCGCCAACAATGAATGAGGGTTCCCTTCCCTGGACACCCAGCATTTGTTGTTTTGTTGATCTTTGCCATTCCAACAGGGGTGGGAGTAAGAAGAAATCTTAAAGTTCATTTGATTTGTATTTCTCTAACTGTTAGGGACAATGAACATTTTTATGAGATATTTTTTAGCTATTTTAAAATTTTATTTTATTGTTTCTTCTTTTGAGAACTCACTATTCAGGTCCCAGGCCTATATTTTTGAATATGAATTATTCTTTCTTTCCTTTGTGATTGTTTGCTTTTTGATCTATCTATCTATCTATCTATCTATCTATCTATCTATCATTTATCTATCATCTCACTGTCATATATGTGATATACATATATGATATATATGAATATATATATGTCAGATACATAACTGGCAAAGAGTCTTTCTCATTCTGTGTGCTTCTTCTTCATTGAGTTGATTGTTTTTTAGCTGTACAGAAACTTTATTTTATGAAGTCCGACTTGTCAATTATTGGTCTTAATTCTTATGCAAAAGGAGCCATATTCAGAAAGTCATTTACTACACCTATATCATGTTCAATACTGTCTGTATTTTCTTTTAGTGTTTCCATGCATGTTTTCTCTCCTTTGAGGCTCCTAGTTCCAAATATTCATGATGGGGTAGGTAGTGTTAAGCATTCTAAATGTTAATTGGTCCTGCTTGCTGTCTGTTATTTACATTGACTCTGATCGGTTAAATAAATGCTGAGGCCTGAGATTGTGCAAAGACAGAGAAAGCTGGGACTTCCTGATATTAGAACAGGAAGCCTGCGCTTTAGACAGAGGATTAGTGCATTCCAGCCAGCAGCAGGAAGAAGAAGGCATTCCAGCCAGCAGCAGGAAGGAGGCACACACCATGGGTTAGAGAAAAGAACCTCATTCCACATGGCCAGGAACATCGGCATATTGTGGAAAATGGCAGTCCAAGGGGATGTATGTATATATGGGGTGATATTTGGGTAATAGAATTAAGAGCTAGCTTAGATGGGCTAGGATTGCACAACTCAGGCCAAGGCTTCGGTCTCTGTGTGCTCTTTTATAATGGATGGTTAAGGATTAGCCGCTGAACCAATTAAATATAATATAAATACTGGTAAACAATTTAATTAATTATTTCTACATATTCACATGTGATTACATATTGAGCAGAAACCAGAATAGTAAAAAGAGACCATTGTTGAGGTGGAGAGTAGGAAAGAAATAGAAAGTGGAATAGTACGGTAAAAGTGATCTGATGGGGAAATGAGAAATACAGGGTGGGGGCAGTTCTAGATAGGAATGGGAGAAAGATAAATACAGATAGAGAAAAGTGGGTACAATAGCAGAAATGATGTCTAAAAAAGTCATAAGTAATTATATTTTTAAACATTCACCTAAAAAAGTCTTATAATACACACAAGTATGTATATATACATATATAGTTTTAATAAAAACCTCCAGTGTTGGCTCACAATGCCTCCTCCAAGAATCAAAGATCATTGAACAAAATCCCAACATCTGACATGAGAAGCCCCTTCTGAGTTTTTGGTCAGGATTGTCCAGTGGCTCCCCAACCATACAGGTTATTACCATTGCCCTTAGTTGGTCCCTAGAAATGGAAAGAAAATCTCTACTGCTGAAGACTCCATGTACTTCACACAGAGGGACCTGAGGCCTTTGAGCTGGACTTGATTTGAGAACTTCCTCCCTGAGAACTAGTTTTCATGGAAACAGAATTCTCCATGTAAGCTTTCAAAGGAGGGAAGCAACCCTAAGTCCTCCCCAACTTTTATGACGATGAACCACAATAACCTCAGCATGGCACAATAACTCTAAACATGCATTAGTGGCTTGCATACCTCAGCAGTAACCAACAGCTCTCTAATTGGATTTTAGATGCATTCAACAAGAAGGAAATCATATCTGGTACTAGAAACCTAGCCAACTACCCAGGGCTAGTGGAGCCATGGATCTTGGAGGAAAGTCTACAACTACTAGTTTACTATATCAGTATAATCCCTAACTAGATTGTAAATATTCATCCTTATACTCAGATAATGTAATCCTTACCCCTCATCTGGGACACATCTCTTGCAATAGTCGAAACCACAGCCAATCAAAATGCAGTTATGGAGTCCAATTCCAATGGCTACATCTACAATACAACTCCTGTACCTAAGGCTTATGTATCATTTAGGAGGGTGTGGAAAGACTGTAAAAACCAGAGGATCAGGGATTTGGTATGAGACTATCACGTTCACATTAAATCTGGAATTTTCTTTTTCCAGAATTTCAGCTGAGTTTTACAGATTTTTGTCTTTCAAAAATACTTGTTAATACATTATTTACTCAGAGCCTCTTTCATCATTTCCACATTCCATCATTCTGTCTTCCGTAGAATGTTCCTTTAAATCTCAAAGGCATGCCTAGCTATAACTCCAAGAGTACTGTATACTATAACACCTCTGTTTATGTCTGTGTCAAAAATGTGACAATTGACCAAGTCATGAGGATTGAGTTGACATGGCAAGTCACTTCTAGGAGACAACTTGTATGAGTTGAACACAGCTGTAACCATGGTTACACCCACTCCATTGTGGACCTCCTTAAGATTATGTTAAACTTGTTTCCATTAAAAACCAAAGGGGCCGGGGGGGGGGGGGGAGTAAAAGGCATGAAGTAAATCGCTTTATTGATACAGCAGAACTCAGCAAAAATGATGGGGAGAAAGCAATGGTTGTTTACATTTGCTGTGATAGGGTGAAGGCATTTGAAATTTTTGTTTGGAAATTTTCTTTTTTTTTATTTGCCAGGAAGTAGGCATGCATTTTCATTAGGGACATTGTTGGAAAATTCCCATGAAGCAAAACATCTGCATCATGATCACAACTGTCAGAAAGATTCCCTGGCATGCAAAGCAGTGAACGTGCTTGACTCAGTCAGCAGAGACACTAACTCATTAAAAAGCCCAGGCCTGAAAATGAACCAAATTTCATTTAACATTTTGAAGTGATATGCCAGCTGTAATTATAGTATGAAAGAAGAAAGGCACGAAAAGGCAACATTTTTATATGAAAAAAAACTCATAGGACATTTTCTCTCTGAAAGATGAAAAGTAGGTCAGTTTTATCAATGTGAATAATGATTTGAATCTGAATGCATTATTAACCTGCCTTTGGGGATGACAGGAATCTGCCTTTGTATTTTCATATCTTTCAGATTAAATCATATTTTTAAAAATGGAGTTAGTTTGGAAGAGGTGGAGGGAAGATAAGCTCAGAAAGTTTTAATTGGGTTGAAGTGTTTCATTAGTCAGCTTTTCCTATCAAATGAGTGTTACCAATTTGGGATAGACACACAGCCTCTTTCAGGCACCTATGATTCCTGTCACATGACCCATTTATTCTTATCTGAGATGACTGTTAGCATAACTGAGTGTTAAGGGGAAACAATCCTTGGATTATGTACCAATTTCACAGTCTACATGTCCTTTTCATGTTCTCCGTGTCCATGTGAATGCACATTTTAAAACCTTGCCTTCAGATATATAAAATCATTTAATCCCTTTTATTATCTGTAGGACAAAATAACTATTCTAGCATTAAAGAAATTTTGTGTTGATATTGCTGAGAGATATGAAACCAAAGGTCGGTATTTTCAAACTGAGTGGTCAGTCCTGCTGTGTAATAAGACCAGAAATGCGTGCTTCCTTAGAACCTGTAGATTTCATTTCTGTATTATTATTTGTAGACAATGATGGGAAGGCCTGAGTTCCATGAATGAGCAGTGTAGAAAAGGAATGATGTCAATAACACAAGAAAAATTTCAAGAAAGCCATCAAATTAGAGATTTTTGCTCTGGCAGTTGTCAAATTTGAAGAGGATAGCTCATTAGACTATGCGATCACAAATACAGCCAGAATGTGAGTTATGTAGTTGCTTCCTACAAATTCAACCATTCTTTTTCAGAGGAAAATACAGAAAGCTTAAGAAAGTTACAAGGTTCAGAAATCTTAGAAAGCCATGAGATTGATAAAGCCTCTCTCTGATGTTTTATAAGCAATAAATTATTGGGGGAAAGGAAAAGTATCTGTTGGAGCTGCCTACAAGATGGGCAGGGAGCTTTAGGCATGCAGCTTTCATGAGTTATCATCCATGCACAAGTGGACCTTTTCCAGAAGCACTGGCCTTTGAATCATGCAAGCTCCTATAGGTAAGCCTTCTCAGCCATGATCCTGTAAGAAACTCCAACAAGTTCACTAATCTAGATCAGTACACTCATCTCCTTGACCAGTTCCCCGCCTGGAGTGAACAGATATTTGTTTGTGTCTCATCACTGCAAATCATGCAATAGGGTCATTAGGGTACCACAAATATCCACTTTTTGTCCATATTCACACGGAAACTTGCAGCAAGATAGCAAGATCTTGGATCTAATACCTCTTGTCTTATGAGTGTGAGGGTGAACAGGCAACTGGATATGGAATACAGAAGAGTTAAGAATTAAAAGCATGTGGTATTTACTGGGGAGAATGATGAGAAATTCCTCTGTAAAGCAAAGGGTACTGTCATTAGAACAAACCATCAGCCTATGGATTGGGAAAAGATTTTCACTAACCCCACATCTGACGGAGGGATGATATCCAAAATATATAAAAGAACCCAAGAAACTAAACACAAACAAACTAAATAATCCAATAAAAAATGAGGCACACACTCACTTATAAATGGATATTAGCCATATAATACAGGATAACCATTCTATGAATAGACCTAGGCCCCCTATACATATATAGATAATAGGCAACTTGGTCTTCATACAGATTGCCTAACAAATGGATTGGGGGGGGAGCGGATATCTCTGTCATGAACTCTGCTGCCCAGTATTAGAAACCTTATCGCATCTGAGCTACCAAGTTAGGCCCCAGTGCAAGAAGAAGTTCTTAGCCCTCATGTGACTGATGAACAGAGGAGGGTTGATATGTGGGGGTCCCCTTTGCTAAGGAGAAGGAGAGGAGGAAGAGAGAGAAGAGGGGTGCAAGGATGGGACTGGGAAGGGAGGTGAGATGGGGCTGTGATTGAGCCGTAACTTGAATAAATAAATAAATTGTGAAAAAATGGGGTAAAGAGCTACACTGAGAATTCACAACAGAGGAATCTCTAATGATTGAGAGGCACCTGAAGAAATGTTCAACATTCTTAGTCATCAGGGAAATGCAAACCAAAATGAACCTGAGATTCCATCTTACTCTGGTCAGAATGGCTAAGATCAAAACCTCAGAAGAGAGTACAAGCTGGCGAGGTTGTGGAGAAAGGGAAACACTCCTCCATTGCTGGTGAGACTGCAAGCTTGTACAGCCGCTTTGGAAATCAATCTGGTGACATCTCAGAAAATTAGGAGTAGTTCTAAATCAAAACCCAGCCATACCACTCCTGGGCATACATCCAAAAGATTCTTCACCAAACCACAAGGACATAGGCTCAACTGTGTTCATGGCAGCTTTATTCATGATAGCCAGAAACTGGAAACAGCTCAGATGTCCTTCAACTGAAGAATGAATAAAAAACAAAACAAAACCAAAGAATCAAACAACATAAAAAAACCCTGTGGTACATTTACACAATAGAATACTACTCAGCTATCAAAAACAAGGAAATCATGTAAATTGTAACCAAATGGATGGAACTAGAAAAGTTCATCCTGAGGGGGTTAACCCAGACCAAAAAAGATACACATGGTATGTACTCATTAATAAGTGAATATTAGCCATATAGTTACAGAATAACCACCCTAATAACCCACAGACTCAAAGAGATGGGAAACTAGCATCTAACTATCTATCCTACAAGAGACCTAAACCAGCAATGGATTGAAACAGAGCTGAGACACACAGCCAAACAATAGGTGGAGCTCTGGGAGTCGTGTATAAGAGAGAGAAGAGGAATAGAGGAATCTGAAGGGGACAAGAATGCCACATGAGGACCAACAGAACCAACCATCCTAAACCCCTAGAGGCTTACAGACACTAAAACACCAACCAAAAAAAGTATACATATATAGATGGGAGCTAAGCCCCTACACACACACACACACACACACACACACACACACACACACACACACATATATATCATAGGCATCGCTGTCTTTATGCAGAACCCTTAGCAGGTGGAGCTGAGTGGTGGAGGGGTGTCTCTGACATGGACTCTGTTGCCTGTTATTGGAACACCTTACAATAGATGGGCTGCCTGTTTGGCCCCAGGGCAAGAGGAAGCTCTTAGCTCTCATGTGACTTGATGAAGTGAGGTTGGGTCGATAGGTGGGGGGCTCCCCTCATCTGAGGAGAAGGAGAAGGGGAAAGCGGGAAGAGGGGAATTGGTTGGGAGAAGGGAGGGGGCTGCAATGGAGTTATAACTTGAATAAATAACTATTTTTTAAAAAGGAGAATTTGAGCGTGGGAGAAAAAGAAAAAGATCAGAGGAAGCACATCCTTCCAGGAAGTTCAAAATGTTTCTTCTTCAAGTTGGCTGGGTCTCTGAATTGCTGCCAGGATTCATACTCAAGTGTGGGAGTAGTTTTGCCTATATCATTCCAAGTGGAGTGTAACCCACTATGGGCCATTTCAGAGATGGTTTCTTAAATGGGAATTTGTGGACTAGCAAGGAGATAAATGTTAGAAGGACGTAACAGAGTTTTTCAGTGATTAAAGAAAAGTGTGTGTGTGTGTGATCTGTCTTGGGGGACTTTGTTCCAAGTGAGAAGTACAACTCTTCCTTTTTGAAACTGTAAATAATAGAAACCAATATTTATTTCCATTCAATAAACATATTCTTCAAAGACCAACATTAATAAAGATAGGAGTCTCTCACTTTTAATTATTTTACATAAATTAAAGGTTATTTGATAGACATAAGGCTTTATAAAAGGAAATAATCAGTGAGACTAGTCTATCAAGATAACAGGTTCTTGATTACATTTGAATATTACTCAGTTTGACTGTTAAGTAACTAAGAATCTCTTTTGAGAAACTCTCAAGTGGCATTTTGCTTCTTCAGTACAGCTCTTCTTAACACAGTTTCTTTATTTTTTCCAGTTTAGCTCCCACAAAAATACAGACTTCTCTTTCCATGTGTTTTAACTTAGTTTAAACTTCTCTGTTTCAGAAGAACTCAGACAGAAATTAAAGTTTTAATTCGGAATGGTTCAAGCAGATGTTCCCCTAATGTTGCTGCATACTCAAATCACCTGCAGAGCCTTAAAATATCTTGGGATCTGTCTAGTTCCCACTCCCAAATACTGACCAAGCTGAACTGAGATGAGAGTTAGACCAAGACTATCTGAAAGCTCTTCCAGTGATTCTCATATGTGAGAAGGCAAGAACCAGAGGATCAAACACTAAGAAATGCCAATAATTACAAGAAAGTTTCAGGATGAAATGAATCTGCGTTATTATTTTAGGGTTTTCGTCTTTCCAGCAAGATCCCAGGTGTTTAGTCCACAGGAAGCCTGAGAATGCTAGTTTTCCTAATTGTCCTAAAACTGCCATAGTCTCAGAACCGACCTCTAGACGGCAGATACTCACCCTTGAAATTCCATTCACATCAAGCTGCCCTTTGGATCAGTACTATGTGTCTCCTCCAGCCTTAATGCTTAGTAAGGAGAACTAGACCAAGATGCGAACTTCGGATTACATGAGGAAGAGTGACCCTCCTTGTTTCCTAAGACACACTGATTAAGAGTGGGTGCAGGCACCTGGCTGCACTCAGCCAGCTACGGAGAAGAGTCAGGGCTTTAGTCCCTGGGAAGCTGGCACTATTAGTGTTATTCATGATTTCCATATTCAGTCCTACACCCTGGTGTGTACTTGGATAGAGTACCCTTCAAGTAGAAATTCTGTTAATTTTATTCTACTCTTTTTACATAGACACGTGTTCTGTGTTAAGGAAAAAATCATGAAGATATCAAGGCTCAGAACAATATAAGTTGGAAACTACAACCATTGATCTAAAACCACTCTTTCCCAGGTGGGAAGGTTTTACTCTAAACTTCATTCATTTTTTTCCCCTTCCTTACTTTGTGTAAGAACTTGGTGTTACAAAATATCAACTCCTTTTCATTCCCACTTTGCTATATTTGCCAGCCTTCTCTTTCATAGCCACAAACATGTAAGAAAAAGTTCCACAGCATGTGTTTTATGTTGCCAATTTAACAGGATAGCATTTCAAAATTCATTGAAGAATATTTCAGGTTTACAGTCCATATAATATCTACCCCTTAAGAGTGCACTTCTAACTAACCAAACTGAGGACTAAAACCAGATGTTTTCAGCTTCTTGTGTCAAAATAATCGTTAACTTGACAATTTTAGTATCATTTCTCTTCTTTGATAATGCTTCGGTTACCACCCACATGAGTATAACAGTAATTACCAGGAGACCACCTACCTAGTGCCAAGGCCATCATTTACAAAGGTCTTCCAACATGTCAGGATTTGCATATGCAAGGGCGAAGACAGGTTTTCCCTGCTGGTAAGTGATGAAAGAAACCATAGGGCTTTATCGCATTCCTTATATATGTGTGCAGCTTCTCTTTTGATATAGACTAAGTAGAAGTTCTCAGGAATGAATTAATACCCTAATCAGAGAGTGGCCCCTGTCCATCTCCTTTAAAGGTCTCTGACCAGAGATACCGCCTGCCTCGCTGTTTATCAGAAATCATTGCTCTGCCTCAGTTAACAAATTGGAAATACATAACCTTTGTTTGTGGTCATTAGAGAGCAGGATTACATTTTTACACTTAGGTCTATCTTTAGGGAAAACCTAGCACAGAGAATAGTTTATTCAGTGTCAAAAACCAGACATACTACATCTCAGAATGCCTTGCACTTGACATGTAGGGAAGAAGGATAAGAATATAGTACACAATCTAAACAATGTCAGAATTGGTGGGCAAAAAGCTAGAGTATGAAGCAGAATATAAAGTTAAGGTGGTAAGCCAGGTCTTTGTTTAGGGGTAGTAAAGAGAAAGGAGGCATATAGCAGATTAAACCAAAGACCATGTCAACTTAAAAATTTAAAGGAATTTATTTCATGAGACATATGAGTAATCTTCAGGTCACATTAAAGTATACATGTTATACCTATGAGGGGAGTTTTCCCCAATACAAGTGTTACAGCTCTGAAGGGAAACATATTCTGACAGTTAGGAGCCAAGGAATACCACAAAGTCACATCATACAACAAACATCACTCAAAAGATTTATTGAGGGAGACACAAGAAGGTGACTGTTGTGCTCTGGGGAGAAGTAACAGGAGACAGCCTTATGTAGGCTTTCTCTGAGGGGGAAGAGTTTTTCTAGGGTGGAGTTTGATGAGACTTAAAGACCTGAGCTTGAAACAAGCCCAGGGATTGGAAGAATTTCATGCTCGGGGATTGGTGGGTTTTGTAAGCTTTTTTTACTTGCAAGTGAGCTCCTATATTTTACCTTACAATAAGGCCTGTGGTAACACACTTTGATAGCTTAACTCCTGTTTTCTACACACACACACACACACACACACACACACACACACACACACACACA
>CAJQZJ010001166.1:1352367-1389400 GCA_907164525.1 Lophiomys imhausi
TGTGTGTGTGTGTGTGTGTGTGTGTGTGTGTGTGTGTGTGTGTGTGTGTGTGTGTGATGTACCATTGCACCTGCCCCCATTCCACTCATATACTCACATAATGCTCACTTATTTCTACTATCCACATATGACGCCATCTTTCCATGTAGATGACATTCGACTCACATGAAGAAAGCAAAAGCTGTATAAGTACAGATACACAGAATTCATAAGACTTCAGAAAAGATACTAGTTGGTCTCATAATCTTTATTGGGGAACAGTCTTTATTTTGAGGGTGAATAATGGGAAAGGTATGCAATGGGTGTTTTTCAGAATGTGATGAAATTGTGGAGCTATCTTAAAAAAAACCCACTGTTGTGTGTGTGTTGCTATGGTTTGAATATGTCCTTATCAGAATTCAAGTGTTGTCACTGTAAGAGTGTCAGGGAACAAGACCTTTCACATGGATAAGCCAAGGAACCTGTTTATTAGTTTGTGGGAGTAAGTCCTTATGAAAGAGGCTTCATTTAGCAGCTAAGCTAGCTTCCTAGCTTGTCCTTCTACCTTCTGCCATGGGGATGTAAAGCAAAAAGACCCAATAGTTGCTACCACCTTAATCTCAGGCTTTCTAGTGTTTGGTCTTTATAAACTATGTGGTCTCAGATTTCTTTTCTTTTCTTTATTTTCTTTTCTTTTCTCTCTATCTCTCTCTTTCATTCTTTCTTTGTAGAACCAAAAGAATGGATTAAAATATAAGTGCTCATTCATCCCCACCCCCTGCATTTATCCTTAATTTATGACATATACTGCAAAGAATTAAGTAATATTTTTGATAAAAAATAGATGACTACTTCGTGGATATCAATGCAGCCAAATCACCACATCACTTATTTAAAAGGCTTTATTTTTGTTTATAATAAATTTCAATGAGTAGCACCCTTTATTGGCTTAGTCAGACCATTAAAATTTAGAGTTTTTCTTTTTAAACATGAAAATGTTGGTGTTATCTTTAGTATTCTCAATCACTTTTACACCCATTTCAATAACACTGAGTGCCCCAAATTGCAGTTTATATGACTCTTAACAGCAAAGAGGATCAAATCCCAGTCACAAGCAGAATGACTCTCATTGGGAAACCTGAATTTTCTCTAAGACACTTCAGTTGAATTCAAGCTTTACCAAATCCTTTGTCTTCAGTGGAAATGAAATCATCTTCAGTTGTCAGCAACAGCCTTTGTTAGCAAGGAAAGGCATTTTACATCCTTCTTTTAAATTTGAACATTCTAAACAGATGTAAACTTTGGAAGAGTCCTCTTCCCTGCTGTTTGTAGAGTTTTTTTTTTTTTTGGTGGTATGGTATCTCACTTTTAACTTCTTTGACCTCTCTTAGCAGGGAAGGCTCTCATGTTTTCACCTCTAACTTTCCTTCTAAAATAGCAGGCATTCAGAGTCTGCCACCAATGGAAAAACTATAATTGCAAAAATATGGGATTGCTAGACCTCAACCTAGCATTTACAACAAAGTCTTGTCACTGAAGTAAAATTCTCTTGTCAAGTGGTTCTAGGATTCTTCTTTCCTCTACTCAGTAAACAAATGAGTGAAACTTCTGACCCTGGTTCAGCCACATACATGAAAAATTTTACTTTGGAAAAGCCACGAAACCTCAGGTAGCTAAAATTATGCACTTAGTCTAAATATTTTCTAAATAAAAACTTTTGAGAGCATAATTCCAAACAAAGAATTGGCTATGAAATTACTAGGGTGTTTTCAAGGGCCCAAACAAGGCATCTGTTAGGGAGATGCTAGGCTTTCACACTGTTACATACTGATTGCAAAAGCAGTCAGTGCCTCTGGCTTCACCACACTAAGCGAGCTAGATTTTGAATGGAGAAATTGCCCATGTGCTCCACATACACATGCTCTGCCAAGACTTTTCCTCCATTAGGACTTTTGTTTCATTAAAAACCAGTTCATTGTTGGAAGAACTTGGCCTTTAAAGGTACCAGAAAGCATCAGTCATATGCACCATGGGTCATTAGCCTTCACATGGTACATAAAATTCAGAAACAATGACAGTTTTCGCCCAGTTGCACACAGAATGGGAATGACACAGCTGCTATTTTCACCACAACTGGCTTCAAAATATTAGCAAAATGTCAGAGTTCAGGAGGAGGTTATTTCAAATGAACAGAAGCTCTACTTAAGTTTTCTTCTTTTTGAACTACCCACCAGTTCAAGTACTTCTAGATAGCTTAAGTTGATGAAGCTCCCTCTAGTTTTTAGGTGGAAAAGTGTGAAGAATTTCATGATGGGGCAAATATAAGTTTAGCTATGTACTTCTTTTAACATTTGTGGCTTTTCTATAGTGAAAAAGTAATCTACTTTGTGTGATTCAGTTTCAAGATATTTAGAAATTAGCTTTCCTGATTGTGTGTGCTCATTGGTAGGAAACTTACCCCAGAACAGTCTGGCTTTTGTGTCTCATTCCATTTAGCAATGCAAATAAATCAAAGGAAATGCGAAGGCCGTCAACTGTCTTTTCTTTTGACAAGTTCCAATTTTAGTTTAATGTGAAGAGAAGGAGACATGCAATAACTGTAAAGCCAGAAACATTTTCTTTAATTCTGTTGAATGTGGTGGTATCCTAGATGTCTTCATACAAGGTTCCTGAAGAACCTATGCTATTCGACCCATAGATAAAGAAAAAACATTAAAAAACTTATTAAAACAGTAAAAAGAAAAGAAAACAAAAACAAGCCCCACATATTCCACCACACATAACTGTAGCTTTTGCACAATAAGGGAAGGAAACAAAACTTAAATAAGAAGTGTCATATATGTACATATACAACAAGGTTTTAGAACTTACTTTACCATGTTTATGCACAATCTTCAGTTTAGAATTTCCTGTTACAGAAGCCTACATTTGGTGCACTAATGTGTGCAAAGTAGCAAGCTCTTACTCTAATGAGGGTCCGTCTAGAATATTTAAGGATCCTAAGAGCAATTTGTTTTTGGTAGCTAAATGTAAAAAAAAAAAAATGGATGAAAGAGCTTAATAAACATTTTTAAAGCACTCAAAAGTCCATTATCACTGGGGAAATACAAATAAAACCGCAATTAGATACCACCTCCCTCTAGCTGTCTGACTGTTATCAAATAGAGAAAAGATAATCAGAATTATTCAAGATAGAGAGAAAAGGGGACACATGAATACTGTTGATAGAAATGCATATTTATAAAACTAGCTTGAAAAATGTCATGAAATTTCTTCAGAAAATTAAAAATAGAACCAATCTATGATTCAGCATTTCCAGTCTGGGAATATACCCAGAGGAAATTAAATTGGTATGTGAAAGAGATATCTGTGACTCTATGTTTATTGAAGGACTATTCACAAGAACTAAGAATTAAAACAAAGGCTGCAAGACAGATCAGTAGGTAAAGATGCTTGCCACCAAGCCTAATAATCTGAATTCAATTCCTAGAAGCCACACGGTGGAAGGAGGGAAGCAACTCCTGCCATTTTTTCCTTTGAACTCCACATTATTGCCTTGGCATGACCCTCCCTGCAAATAAATAAATACATGTAGAGACTTTTAAAGTATAAAACAAACCTAAATCTCTAACAAAATATGAAAGCATTGAGAAGATGTGGTGCACATACACAATGGAATAGTACTCATAAATAAATAAATAAATAAATAAATAAATAAATAAATAAAAGAATGAAATCCTATTTCTTGAGACAAAATGAATGAACTTTCAGGGCATTATGCTAGCTGAAGGAAAGTAAGCACAGAAAAACAAATGCAATGGTTAATCATGGTGTTCAGTTTGACTGTATTTGAAATGAGCTAGCAGTCATACCCCTGGGAATACGCGAAGCAGGTTCCATCCATCCACCGTTAACAGAAAAGAAAGCCTGTCTTGAAGGTGGAAGGTACTATATTGTTAATTCAGGTGTCAGATAGAATAAGAGTTGGAACTAAAAACATGTAAGACAATCAGAGTTGTGTCAGCTTTTCCCTCTTTTGTGTGCTGATACATAATGCAAAGTGATCAGCTCCCTCCTGACCCACTGTGTTTGGACCCCATCCCTTGTTAAACCCTGAGCCCAAATGTCCCTCTTTTCTTAAGACGCTTCTTTCAGGTGTTTTTGTTAGAAACTGCAGAAAGCTAAGTATACAACAAACACTGCACCATCTCACTCAGATGTGAACTCTAAAAGAAGCTCATTAGAGGGAAAGAAGAGAAACAACATCTGGAAAAGGAAAGCAAGCAGAGCAGCAGGGAGAGGGTTATCACAATCAGCACAAACACATTCTGGTGTTCTACTGTGAAAGAGGGAGACCACAGTTAGCCATAAGGGATTGTATGCTTCAAAATAACTAGAAAGAAGCTTTGGAATCATCTCAACACTGACATGCTGAGTACAGTAGGTGATGCTCACTATACTGATTTGATCGATACACAAAGTACGCATGTATCAGACATCAAATCATGCCTTGCAAATACAACTGAAAAGCTCTCTGTCCTGAAGTGGCTTGAAATGTATCCTCTTACCTTTTTTATTGCTCTCAGAGGACACTTCCACTTCTAGTGAGCCCATCAGAATATTCTCGCTTATGTATCATCTATCTACGTTCTTAATGTTTTCATCTGGTGCTGGGGCTTGGCTTCTTGTCTTTATGTTACATATGATTTGTCTTTATGACACCATGATTAACCTTGCCTTGTCAGCAGTCTCTTACTATGTTGGGTGAGTGACTCTAAAAGTAATAATGTGCGTCAACATCTTAATATGTGGGGCCCCTTATTGAAAGCTCCATCATTTTTTCCATGATTAAAAAAAGTGCAAGAATACTCTTCTTTTGTACTAATGCTGCTATTATATATATATCAAATTTTTAATTATTTTCACAACACCTAGGAAATCTTTCCTCCAAATTCTTGCCGTTTACTAAGTGCTTACTCTTAGCTAGGCATTATATTTGTAAAAATATTTAATATTTATCTCATTTTATTTAATCTTCCCATGAAGTTATCATCATTGTCTTGTCTTATTTTTAAAGTAGAAGATACAATCTGGATCCTAGAATTTAGGAAATTTGAAGATTATATGGTTAAGTAACCTAGTAAGGGAGTGGACCTAGGTTTGCCCGAATGCATTGTCAATAACATTTGTGCATTTACTATACTATATTAATCCAATACTGCTTAACTGTTTGTGTCCTCTCCTTTTCCTCCCTCTCTCTGTCTGTCGCTCATTCATATTCTTCCAGATTCTCTTCCATTCTTCCTTCTTCCTAGTTTCTCTCTCCTGTTATTTTTTTTTCAATCTCTTGTTACTACTGACCCAAGTGCATGTTTCTCTGGGAAATTAAGGTTCTATAATCTATTTTCTAAATAAAAATTAGCTCTCATGAAGTTATTGTCTATATTTTGGTTCTCATGCTAGACCAAGCTGTATAGAACACCATCAACATAGAAATGACATGGATTTTCTCAAATGTGCTCACACAGTGGGAAACACTGTACTCTGGAGAAAAACATCTTATGAAACATTAGTCTGGTATCTTAATAGTATTTTCTTTTATCTTGCTTATACCTGTAAGTCTATGTATGGAAACTTCATACAGAAAAATGATATAAGATTTAGATGGGGAATGGATTGGTAATGAAGGACTAATGAATTCCATTCCCAGGAACAAAAGAAAGGAACAGAGAAAAAAACTATAGGTGCCAATTCAATATATGTCCTTGTGGTTTGGTGAGAAATCGTTTGGATGTGTACCTAGGAGTGGTGTGACTGGGTCTTGAGGTAGAGCTATTCCAAGTTCTAAAATATCACCAGACTGATTCCCATAGTGGTTATACAATGTTGCACTCCCACCAGCAATGAAGGAGTGGTCCTCTTTCTCCACAACCTCTCCAGCATGTGCTGTCATTTGAGTTTTTTATCTTAGCCATTCTGACAGGTGTGAGATGGAATCTTACAGTTGTCTTGAGTTGCATTTCTTTGATGATAAAGGATGCTGAGTCTTCAAGTGTCTCTAGACCATTAGAGATTCCTCTTTTGTGCATTCTCAGTTTAGCTCTGTACCCCATTTTTTTATACTTTATTTTTTTATTTATTCAAGTTACATCTCAGTCACAATCCCTTCCCTACTCTCCCTTCCTGTCCCACCCTTCCACCCTCTTCCCCCCAATAGCTTCCCCTTTCAGTCCAACAAATGGTTCTTTCTCTTATAACAGTAAATACTATACAAGACAACAGAAATAAATATGCCACATTTATGAGAGTTAAATGGCCCAGCATACATTCCCAATATCCAGTTCATACATATTTGTCCCCTGACTTTAACATTCTACCATCTAACCATCTCCATGAGTTTAAAGTTCTATATCTGACTCAGCTTTCACACTAACTTGCATCACTATTAAAAACATCTTCTTAGATCCAGAACACCCTCTTGATTCCTAAACAACTCAAAATTTAACTATGAGACTCTAACTATCTATTATTCTTCAACCACCTCAGAGACCTGAGAGGGATAAATATATCTGATTATGTAGGAAGTGCAGGGGCTGCATCATCCAAACCTAAGAAATGACATATCAGTGGCTGCCTGGACAGTTCCTGTTTTCTCTCCATATGTTATAGCATCAATCTTCAGCCTTTTGGTCCTGTTTCTATGACAGACATTGATTGTAGAGCAGGGATTATGAAGGGCTTACTTACCCTGTCTTGGCAGAGCTAGGCTGTCGATATCCCTGCTACCAAGTTTTGTCCTTTTTGGACAGCAGTCTGTCTGCAGTTGAAGCAAGAGTTTTTTTTCATGCCAAGAGATAGGCTTGCCACTAATTCAATCATCTCACACTGGAGATTCTTCAATGCTCATCTTCTACTTGGAGTAGAATAAGGGGTGCTGTCAGGAGCTGATATGTCTCGATATCAAAAAAAAATCTTAATTTAAGAAAACATCTTTGAATGCCATATTCTGCAGATCTCTTGGGGTTTTTGAAGATGCCCTATCTATCTCTTGTATTTAGATAAGCAAATGTTGCTTGTCTCTTAACAACTTGATTACTGAGTAGCTTAGAGAATATCTGTGATAGACTGTTATAGTAGCTAAAAAAGTGACAAGCTTGCATGACTAGGAGTTTGTATTTTTTAACTATCCTAAACGGTTTAAGACGGTTGGTATCAAGAGGCCAGAGCTTCACATTTCATTTTTAAGTATCTCTAGGTACAATACCTTTAAGAAGTGTTACGTTTAATTTTGTATCAATATACAAAGATCTATTCCAATGTGGCCAAATATGCTCTTAATTTTGTATCAATATACAAAGATCAATGCCTATGTAGCCCAATACAATCTTAATATTACGTCAATATACAAGGGTCAATACCATTGTGGCCAACTATAATCTTAATTTTGTATCAATATACAAAGATCAACACCGATGTAGTCCAATACAATCTTAATTTTGCACAATATACAATGGTCAATACCACTTTAGCCAAATATAATACTAATTTTGTATCAATATACAAAGGTATAAGGGCATATTCAATAATCTGTCCCTTTTTTTTTTTGGTCCTTCCCATACTATGTCTATGTCCCATTTTTCTCAAGTCTGTGCATTCCTACATAGGAGAGAAAGAAGGATACAGAAAAGGAAAAGAAGGAAGTCCCTGGGTCTAACCTCCAAAACCCATTTAACAAGACCATTTAACAGCTTGTAGTCTCTTCCCCTAAATAACAAAGTTTTCTGTTATCCTTCAAATAACCAAAAAGTGGGGGGGCAGAGAAACCCCCCCTCACCCTCTGGGCATGGGACGTCGCGCTCTTAAAATGATTTCCTGCTGATTTGGGTCATAGTAAACCTGTTTGGGGCCCGAACCAGAATGGAAAAATGGTTAAAAATGTTAGTACAATCCTTTTATGTTCAGTCTTTTTGTGCTCAGCTGTTTAGATGTCCTAAGAAGTTTGTAGGCAGAAGATGATCTTCCAGGCTTTACTGAAGTTCTGGCTGGGACAGTGTGTGGAGCTGAAGGATCTTAGCGATTTTGAGTTGTTGTGGTTGTAGACTTTTGTTGGAAACAGCTATTGAGGGAGTCTGCAAGGCTGAATCATCTGGGCCACTCGTCTTCTTTGGTGTCTAATTCTGTTTTCTGTTGAGGTTTCCGTTGTCCAGTTGTCCCTGGGTTCCTTGAACGGATGCTTTAAATCTCCTGGAAAGATAAGAACAGAGCCCTGCCCTAATCCTAACTCTGGGACAATTACCCTTTTTTTTGGGGGGGGGGTCAGGTAATATTTCTCCTGAAGCAAATTTGTTTTTTGACAATATTTAAAGTACTATCTTTCAGTCTGGATTAAAGAAAAAATTATTTTGTTATTTTGGAGCTAATCAAGCCTTAGTGTATATATTTTGAGATCTCAAAGGACAATTTGTTTGTATTGAGTAGCCCTTTCATAAGTAGCTTTTAAACTGAAGTCCTTCCAAATCCTATGTGTCTGTCCATGCATTCTAATTATAGGGATCAGAGACCTGTGGTTCCCATTTGAAGGGATTAAAGATGTGTTCCACCACTCCTGGATCGAAGTTTTTCTCTATTTAGAGTTTGTTTTGTATCAGGCTGACCTTGAGCTCTGAAATCTGTCTGTTTCTGTCTCTAGTGTGTTGGGATTAAGCGTATACTCTTCTTGAATGATGGGATAAGGGTGTGCACCCTCACCACCCTGTTCCGTGTAACTCTAGAATTTATAAGATCACTAACTCTGAAGTGCTCCTCCCATCTCTGCTGAAGTTAAAGGCATGGGCTAACACCACACTTTTCATGTATTTTACCTTAGCTCTCAGTTTTTTCGATTCTAGAAGGTTTATAAAACCAGGATGAACGGCTGTAACCTTTATTTTATTTACAGTGTTTTAAAATTGTTACCTGCTTTTTTTTAATTACTAATTTGTTTGTTGCTTCAAGCTACATCTCTATCATATTGTCCACTTTCCCCGCGTCCCAGCCCCACCCTCCCATCCTCTACCCCCTAACCCTTCCCTCTTGTTCCTCTGGGGTGGAGTGTCCCTACATAACAGTCCCTCACCACAGTTCAGGAGTCATATGAGGGCCAAGAGCCTCTTCATACACCGGGGGCCTACGAGGCAGTACTGCCAGTGAAAGGTGTCTCCTTGCTATGAGAGGAAAACTAAAAAAAGACCACCAAACACACAAACCCATAAAAACAAAGAACAACAAAAAAAAAAGAAAGGAAAAAGAAAAAAGTCTATGTCCATGTTCCTTTTGGTGTGCTGGTTGTAGTACAGATATCCTATACTATATAGCTAAAATCCTAATATAAGTGAATAGATGCCATGTGCATCCTTCTGAGTCTGGGTTAGCTCACTCAGGATGAGTTTCTCTAGTTCCATCAATTTGGTTGCAAATTGCATAATTTCATTGTTTCTGATAGCTGAGTAGTATTCCATAGTATAGATGTACCACAGTTTTTTAATCCATTCTTCAGTTGAGGGACAACTGGGTTGTTTCCAATTTCTAGCTATTACAAATAAGGCTGCTATGAACATAGATGAGGAGACTTCCCTATGACTCCGTGAGGTGTCCTTTGGGTGAATACCCAGAAGTGGTATGGCTGGGTCCTGAGGCAAAGTTATTCCAAGATTTCTAAGATATCGCCATACTGACCTCCATAGTGGTTGCACAAGCCTGCACTCCCACCAGCAATGGAGTAGGGTTCCCCTTTCTCCACACCTCGCCAACATGTGCTGTAATTTGAGCTCTTTATCTTAGCCATTCTGACAGGTGTGAGATGGAATTTCAGAGTACTCTTGAGTTGCATTTCTCTGATGATTAAGGATGTTGAGCATTTCTTCAGGTGTTTCTTGGCCATTAGGGATTCCTCCTTTGTGAATTCTCTGTTTAGCTCCGTCTCCCATTTTTTGATTGGATTATTTGGTTTCTTGGCATTTAGTTTCTTGAGTTCTTTGCAGATTTTGGATAATAGCCCTCTATCAGATGTGGGGTTGGTGAAGATTTTCTCCCAGTCTGTTGGTTGCCGTTTTGTTCGAATGGCAGTGTCTTTTGCCTTAAAGAAGCTTTTCAGTTTCATGAGGTCCCATTTATTGATTGTTGATCTCAGGTCCTGAGCTGTTGGTGTTCTGTTCAGGAAGTTGTCACCTGTGACAATGAGTTCGAGGGTTTCTCCTACTTTTTCTTCTAGTAGATTTAGTGTGACCGGCCTTATGTTAAGGTCTTTGATCAACTTGGATTTAAGTTTTGTACAAGGTGATAAGTATGGATCTAATTTCATTCTTTTACAAGTGGACATCCAGTTGGACCAGCACCATTTGTTGAAGATGCTGTCCTTCTTCCATTGTGCGGTTTTGGCTTCTTTGTCAAAGGTTAGTTGGCCAAAGGTGTGTGGGTCCATTTTTGGGTCTTCAATTCGATTCCATTGATCTACTGCTCTTTTTCTATACCAATACCATGCTGTTTTTACTATTATTGCTTTGTAGTACAGCTTGAAATCTAGGATGGTGATACCTCCAGATGCTTGTTTATTGTACAGGATTGATTTAGCTATTCTGGGCTTTTTGTTGTTCATATGAAATTGAGAATAGCTCTTTCCAGGTCTATAAAGAATTCTGTTGGTATTTTGATAGGAATTGCATTGAATCTATATATTGCTTTTGGTAGGATCGCCATTTTTATTATGTTGATCCTACCTATCCATGAGCATGGGAGATCTTTCCATCTTCTAAAGGCCTCTTCTATTTCTTTCTTCAGGTGCTTGAAGTTCTTGTTTTATAGGTCCTTTACATGTTTGGTTAGAGTTACCCCCAGGATTTTATATTGTTTGTGGCTATTGTGAAGGTTGTTGTTTCCCTTATTTCTTTCTCGGTACATTTGTTTGTTGTATATAGAAGGGCTTCTGATTTTTTTGAGTTATTATTGTATCCAGCCACGTTGCTGAAGGTGTTTATCAGCTGTAAGAGTTCTCTGGTGGAATTTTTGGGGTCACTTATGTATACTATCATATCATCTGCAGATAGGGATAATTTGACTTCTTCATTTCCAATATTTATCCCTTTGATCTCCTTTAGTTGTCTTACTGCTCTAGCAAGAACTTCAAGTTCTATATTGAACTATATTGAAGAGATATGGTGAAAGTGGACATCCTTGTCTTTTCCCTGAGTTTAGAGGAAATGCTTCAAGCTCCTCTCCATTTAATTTGATGTTGGCCACTGGATTGCTGTATATTGCATTTATTATTTCTAGGTACGGCCCTTGTGTTGAATTTTGTCAAATGCTTTTTCTGCATCTAGCGAGATTATCATGTGGTTTTTTTCTTTCATCTTGTTTATATGGTGAATGACATTGATAGATTTTCGTATGTTGAACCATCCCTGCATCCCTGGGATGAAGCCTACTTGATCATGGTGTATGATACTTTTGATGTGTTCTTGAATTCAGTTTGCTAGTATTTTATTAAGTATTTTTGCATCTATGTTCATGAGGGAGTTTGGTCTGAAGTTCTCTTTCTTTGTTGGGTCTTTGTGTGGTTTAGGAATCAGAGTGACAGTTGCCTCACGGAATAAGTATGGCAGTGTTCTTTCTGATTCTATGTGGTGGAAGATTTTGAAGAATATTGGTGTTAGCTCCGCTTTGAAGGTCCGGTAGAATTCCGTGCTAAAGCCATCTGGCCCTGGGCTTTTTTTGGTTGGGAGATTTTTAATGACTGTTTCTATTTCCTTAGGGGTTATTGGGCTGTTTAATCTGTTAATCTGATCTTGATTAAGTTTTGGTAGGTGGAATCTATCAAGGAAATTGACATTTCGCTTAGGTTTTCAAATTTGGTGGAATATAGATTTTTAAAGTAGGACCCAAATATTTTCTGGATCTCCTCAATGTCTGTTGTTATTTCTCCCTTTTCATTTCTGATTTTGTTGATTTGGGTTCTTTCCCTTTGCCTTTTAGTTAATTTGGCTAGGGGTCTGTCTATTTTGTTGATTTTCTCGAAGAACCAACTCTTGGTTTCATTGATTCTTTGTATAGTTCTTTTTGTTTCTAAGTTGTTGATTTCAGCCCTAAGTTTGATGATTTCCTACATTCTGCTCCTCTTGGGAGTGTTTGCTTCTTTTTTTTTTTCCAATTCACCCAGCTTAGCTGTTAATTTGCTAATATGAGCTGTCACAATTTTCTTTTTGAAGGCACTTAGTGCTATAAACTTTCCTCGTAGCACAGCTTTCATTGTGTCCCATGGGTTTGAGTATGTTGTGCCTTCATTGTCGTTGGATTTTAAGAAGTCTTTGATTTCTTTCTTTATTTCTTCCCTGACCCAGTAGTCATCCCGTAAGGAGCTGTTCAATTTCCATGTGTGTGTAGGCTTTCTGTTGATTCTTTTGCTGTTGAAGACCAGCTTTATTCCATGGTGGTCTGATAAGATACAATGTGTTATTTCAATTTTCTTGTACCTGTTGAGACTATCTTTGTGTCCGACTATGTGGTCGATTTTGGAGAAGGTTCCGTGAGGTGCTGAGAAGAAGGTGTATTCCTTTGTGTTTGGGTGAAACGTTCTGTAGATATCTGTTAGGTCCATTTGTTTCATGATCTCTGTTAGACTCAATATTTCTCTGTTTGGCCTCAGTCTTGATGATCTGTCCATTGTTGTGAGTGGGGTGTTGAAGTCTCCCACTACTAATGTGTTGCGATCGATGTGCAATTTAAGTTTTAGAAGCGTTTCTTTTACAAATGTAGGTGCCTTTGTATTTGGGGCATAGATGTTCATTATTGAGATGTCCTGTTGACAAATATTCCCTTTAATGAGTATATAATGCACTTCTCTGTCTTTTTTCATTAACTTCATTTGGAAGTCTGTTTTGTTTGATATTAGGATGACTACTCCAGCTTGTTTACTGTGTCCATTTGCTTGGAAAACCTTTTCCCAGCCTTTTACTCTGAGGTAGTGTCTATCTTTGATAGTGAGATGTGTTTCTTGTATGCAGCAATAAGACGGGTCTTGCTTGTGGACCCATCTGTAAACCTGTGTCTTTTTATTGGGGAGTTGAATCCATTAATGTTGATGGATATCAGTGACCTGGGGTTGTTATTTCCCATTAGTTTGGTATAGGTGATCGTCCTGTGCCTCTTTTTGTTTAGTTGCTATGGGGTTTTCTATTCCCTTTGTTTTCTTGGGTGTAGTTTTCTTCTCTGGGTTGGAATTTTCCTTCTAGGATCTTCTGTAGGGCTGGGTTTGTGAGGAGATATTGTTTGAATTTGATTTTGTCATGGAATATCTTGTTTTCTCCATCTATGTTGATAGAGAGTTTTGCTGGGTATAGTAGTCTGGCTGGGCATTTATGTTCCCTCATGTAGGACATCTGTCCAGGCCCTTCTAGCTTTTAAATTTTCTGAGGGGAAGTCAGATGTGTCTGCCATTGTATGTGACTTGACCTTTTTCCTCTTACAGCTTTTAATATTCTTTCTTTGTTCTGTACATTTGGAGTTTCTATTATTATGTGGTGAGAGGAGTTTCTTTTCTGGTCTAATCTGTTCGGTGATCTGCAAGCCTCTTGGATTTTTATTGGCATCTCTTTTTTCAGGTTTGGAAAGTTTTCTTCTATGATTTTGTTGAAGATATTTCCTGGACCTTGGAGTCGGGAGTCTTCTCTTTCCTCTATGCCTATAATTCTTAGGTTCCGTCTTTTCATTGAGTCCTTGATTTCTTGGATGTTGTGGGTGAGAGATTTTTTAGCCTTCTCATTTTCTTTGGATGTTGTACTGATTTCTTCCATCGAATCTTCCATGCCTGAGATCCTGTCTTCCATCTCTTGCATCCTATTTTTGATACTCACATCCGTAGTTCCTGTTCTCTTCCCTTGATTCTCCACTTCCTCTTTTAACTCTGTGTTTTCTTTATTGTTTCTATTTGTATTTCCATGTCTTAAATGGTATTGTTCATTTTGTACATTTCCTTCTCAGTTTGCTTGTTTTTGTCTGGAAATCTTTCATTGCTTTGTCCTTTTCCTGTTCAAGCTTAGTCACCTTGGCTTGGAGCTCTTTAATGGTGTTATTCGTTGTTTTGACTTGTAAAATTGTGGCTTCTTTGAATTCCTTCATAGATTTAAGTTCTTCTTGAAGGGACTCTATCACTTTCCATAATGCAGAATTGTCATCGTTTTCATGTGTTTCTGCTGTTGTGAGGTCATCCAAATTGGATGAGCTAGGATAGTTCTGCACTGTTGGAGTCATATTTCCTTGATTTCTGTTTTTTTCTTGGACTTTTTGCCATATGGATGTGTTTAGCTGTCTGCTCTCGTTGTCTTCTGGGTTTAGGTCCACAGGGGATGCTTTGGTGTAGCAGTCAAATTGCTTGGCTATCTGTCATTGCTTACAGGGGGATCACAGGGTCACTGTGATTCTAATAGCCTGAAGCACTGTGAGCTGGTGCAGTCTATTCCCAGGTAATGAGAAATGGCCCAGGATTGTTTCACTGTTCCCAAGTCAGACTTCTCTATGTTGCACCCTGAGTGATCATCCTGTAGTGGTTCTGATGTTATGGACCTGTTTGCCCAGGCACGGATTCTGTGGACTCTGGTTGTTGTCATGGAGATTGAGAGGGCCCGGCTCCACGCCTAATATATCTGGGTTTTCCAGAATACAGCTATTGTTCCCTGGCTTCTGGTTTCCACGTTTTGGAGCCCTCAGCCTCTGTGCATCTGCGCTGCTAACTCTTCCTCTGTGGACCTCTGTGCACTCCCAACCCTGCCACTTCACTGTGTGGGTTTCCCACTAGGCTCCTCTGCCAAGGGGCGCCACGCCTCTACCCCATCCCTCTGTGCCAGCTTCCCCCATCTCCTTCCCTGCAGGTGCTTCTGCCCCGCCCCGCTGTGCCGGCTTCCTGCTCGGATCCTTCGCAGCTCTCGCAGCTGCTGACCTCCCGCCGTGCGCCCTGTTTCTGCCTTGCTAAGACTTCAACTAGCCCACACTTTCCTAAATAGCTATAAGGTCCACCTGAGGTGTGGGGTGCCTAGTAGGCTGGTGAGTGATTCCCTTGTGGAATCTGATTCTGCCTTCTTTATATTAGAGTCGATCTTACCAGCACCTCTCCAAATGGGAGTTCCTGAGTCCCGGATTTAGTGGCTTCCGTGTCTGAGAGAGATGGGGGAGAGCATTGCCCTGGGACTTTTAACAGTCCTTTGAGAGCTGTGTGTGTTCCCAGAGGGTCTAGCCCCTCCGGTTTTTGCACAGTGTCCAATAACTCTGTGCTTTTTATGGCTCTTTTCCCCATGTTCAAAATGTGTCCGTGCGTGTCGCCACCATCTTGGATCCCCTTCTCCATTTTTTGATTGGGTCATTTGGTTTCTTGGTGCTTAATTTCTTGAGTTTTATAAATTTTGGATATTAGCCCTCTGTCAGATGTGGGGTTGGTAAAGATCTTTTCCCAATCTGTAAGTTGCCATTTTGTCATCAACTATGTTCATAGCAGCCTTATTTGTAATAGCTAGATACTGGAAACAACCCATATGTCCCTCAACTGAAGAATGGATTAAAAAACTATGGTACATCTACACAATGGAATACTACTCAGCTATCAGAAACAAGGAAATCATGCAATTTGCAGCCAAATGGATAGAACTAGAAAAGCTCATCCTGAGTGAGCTAACCCAGACTCAGAAAGATGCACATGGCATCTATTCACTTACAACTGGATTTTAGCCATTAGTACAGGATAACTATCCTATAACCAACAGACTGAAAGGAATAGGACCATAGACTTTGTTATTTTTTGGTGGGATACTTTTCCCTAATGGAGCTGCCATGTTGGCTCCCAGTGCAAGAGAAAGCTCTTAGCCCTCATATAACTGCTGAATTGAAGGGGGCTGATATGTAGGACACCCCACACCATAGGAGTAGGATAGGTGGGAGAAGGGGGAGAGGGTGGGTGAG
Source organism: Lophiomys imhausi (assembly GCA_907164525.1). Classification (NCBI taxonomy): domain Eukaryota; kingdom Metazoa; phylum Chordata; class Mammalia; order Rodentia; family Muridae; genus Lophiomys; species Lophiomys imhausi. Next base: position 1,368,325 of record CAJQZJ010001166.1, read on the forward strand.
AGTGTGGGTCTGGGAGGGGTGGAGAGAGGGGACTGTGAAGGAGATGTAAATGAAAGTAATAAATAAACATAAAAATTTTTTCAAAAAAAGAAAAAATACAATCTATGACTCATATTTGTCAAAAACAGTTATAAGGTACGTAGTTGCCATAGGGACTCATATAGACTATTAATTTCACACACATTTATTTGTTACTTTTTTATTTTACTTTTTATTTTATTTTATTTGATACTAGGTTGCAAACAAGGCCTTGTGAATGTTAGGAACAGTACTCTATAATTAAGCAACCATCCAGCCCCCTTTTAAATAAAAAAGAAGAGCGTGTGTCTTTCCTATCAGTTAAAGATATTCTTTCCAACCATTTCCCAAAATAAATTTTGTTAGATTGTGGTATTTGTTCAGTCAGAATAGCCTTGATTATGCTATGGAACAATAATCTTGAAGTCTGGATGACTGGGAGTAATAAGCTTTGGCTATGTGCTCATTAAGGGTGACTAGATCATCTATTTCTCACTCTGAATCCCTAGAGGACTGATAACATCATATTTCAAACCTCCTAGGAAAGGGAGGGAAATACGGTGAGTTACATGCTAACTTAATGGCTTCCAGAGGAATGTAGAGTATAATAAGGCTTCCATTCACATACTATTGGACATACTGTTGGGATAACCACATCTACCTTTAATGAGGATGGAGAAATCCAATTCAATGGTGTGATAAGTAGCAGGTGAGAATTAGTGTATTTTTTTCAACCTTACAAACTATGACAGAATAGTATGCTTGTGGAGGTGTTGCATTTTCTTACATTTCACTACACTAGAAAATCTTAACACAAAATATACGGTGACTGGCTAAAGAAAATATTTGGGTGGCTATATAATTTTGTTCTATACTTTTGATTCAAACATGCATATTACAGTAATAAATGCTGGAGGGCCATCTTCCCCAGGAACCATTCTTGACAGTTTGTCACACTCAAATCTGGAGCATGTGATTCTGGTGAGTAAAAAGCTCAAATGCTTTACAACCTGGAAGATGGTCAAGGTAACCAAATTACTAGTTAAATTTTTTATTTACTTAGGATGTAAAAATAATTTATACTCAGTTGCTGAAATTGAATGTTTTCTCTCACTTTGAGAATGGTTTAGTTTTTTTTTTTTTTGAGAATTTAACATGGCATATTTTATCATGTTCCTTCCTGTCCCCCAGTTCCTCCGAGATTACCTTCTCCAAACTTCATCTTCATTCTGTTAAAACAAAATCATAAGCAAAAGAAATAACCACTAACAATCGTGGAGTTTAATTTGTGTCAGCCATCTACTCCTGAGCATGGGGTCTGCCTCAGAGGGCAATTGATACATCCAGTGTCACTCCATTGAAGAAAACTAATTCTTTTCAACCCCCTGCACCTACCATTTTTGAATAACTTCTTGACTAGGAGTAGCCCTTAGTGCCCGCTTCCCCTTCTCAGCACTGGGGTTTTGATGGCTTGAGCTGCAACAGTCTTTTGTGTGCTGTCACAGTTTCTGTGAGTTACTATGTGCACCAACCTGGTTGTGTCTTGAAAATGCTGCTTCCTTAGAATTGTTTACTCTCCTTGGCTCTTGCAATCTTTCTTGTTTTTTTTTTTTTTTCTCCTACATAGATTCATGAGCCTTGAGTGGAAGGGTATGATAGACACATCCTGTTTAGGGCTGAACACTCCAAAGTCTCTCACTCTCTGTATATTAAAGGGTTTGGGTCTGTGTGTTAATTGCCATCTACTGCAAGAACAAGCTGATCTGCTCAGGGTTGTGGGATTCACTGATTGATGAGTACAGAAATATGTCATTAAGACTCATTTCATTGCTATGCTATGTTTAATAGCATAATATTAGTGGGATTCCCCACTAGGCCCTGTGATGTATCATGCCTCAGGTTATTGACCGCATTAACAATACAAGGCATGAATTCTAGTTCATGGTGAGCATTAAATCCAATAAAAAAAAATGGGTCATCGCTCCCCGAATAATTCATGCAACTGTTGTACCAGTGGACCTATCTTGCAGACAAATCATTGTTGCAGTTTGCAGGAGTTGCAGCTGGTTGAGAAATCATTAATAATTTCTTTTCTCCTACAATAGCATGTATAGTACCCCTCAGAACTATGAATGGATGGTCTCTTAAACATGGTCATTCATAAACTTTTTTCTTTGTTTGACACATAGAACATGAAAAACTAGGGGGGAAAGTCCCCTCTCTTGGCAACCATCCTGTTAATAAATTGCCCTTTAAATTAAACATTGCTATTTTGAAATCATTAAATTTGTATATCAATTTTAAAATTTAGGCCATTTTAACTAACTATTCAATGTAGATCTAAATTGTGTTGAAATTACTTTTTAAGAAATCACAAAAAAATGGCCAGTGCTGTATAAACTTTACAGCACTTATATCTCTCATTCAAACTCTGTGTGAATATTCTCTTTTTAACCTGTATAGATATATCTTATTATAGAAATGTTGTATCACATATTATCTCATTTCTTGGTCATGTACTCTGAGGTTACATTCACAGAATGAGAGCAGTTTAATCATTGATCAGGTTCTTTCAAGATCTGTCCATAATAACACGCAACCACAAAATTGGCTCACCTCTGTGTGTCCTAAGTTTAATACTGTGTGTGGCTTGGCATAGTAGTGAGTGTGATGCTGGTGTTTTGGATAGAGGTGTTTGATTCACTTCTCTATTAGTGATCACTATACTAATAGAGCAACACTGTTATTATAAGGTATGTATGCTGATGGTCTCCTCTCAGTACTAATCTAAATAAGTATTTTTTCAGATATTACTATTACCGATTACAGAAAAAAAAGTTAAGAAAACCTTCAGCATTTTCTGAGCATGGATTTTTAGCATAAAACACATACACTCTTATTAAACTTGTCTCCTAGAAGCATTGTACATATGCCAAGAGTTCATTCAGTTATCTCATCCTACTTGTGTAGCAACATATGAAATTACCTCATCATACAATAATAATTATTGTTGCATTTATGTAAGGCATTCTTTACAAAAGCTAAGCCTACCTTATTTTGAGAGTGTTATTGACAGCTGTGTGATATGTATCTGACTTTACTCTGTTAATTATAACAATAATAATTATTACTGCATTTATATTAGGCAGTCTTTACAAAAGCTAACCCTACCTTCTTGCTTGGAGGATATGTTATTGTGTGACCTGTATCTAGTTTTGCTCTATTAATTATAACCAATAATACAGCTTAAATTTTAGGTAGCAGATATCTCTGGAAAAATCAGATAATTTAAAAACAAAAAAAACCCTAAATTTAAATGATTATTTAAATGAACACCAAAAGTTTAAAGATTCAATGCCAGTCATACACAGACCAGGAACAAGAGTGTTCCTGAACCAAGCTTATTTAACATTTTGATATTCATTTCCAGAATATTTTTATTGGCTTTTTATTCACCTCTCTGGCAACGTATATACTCATATTCTTTGATGTATTGTCATTGAAGGCATTTTCATTAGAATCCTATTTAAAGTTGTGTTAAAATTTTGCCATTGCTTCCCAGAGCAAATGTAATGCAATGCAGAGATAATAATGAAGAGAGCTGCAGACTGCAAGTATACAACTCATTCTACACCACTGACAGGAATGCCAGACAAGACAACAATGTCTGTTTAATGAGGGATGACTATAATAGCAAAATTATGACTACCTACATTGGTGTAAAGGGAAAATTACTGTTACCAGTTCAAGTTTGTCCGGTGTTAGGTGGTTATTTTGCTTGTACTCTCTTTTTTAAATGAACACTTTTTTGTATCCTTTGTTGTTAGCATTTATCCATTGTATCAAACAATGTATACCAGTAACATTTGAGGCATATCTATCCAATTTTCAAGCCCTAAACTAAGAACCAACTGATAATTATATCTCTCAGATCTTATATACTCAATTCATCAACATTCACAGTGCATTGTTGTCCCAGATGTACAGGAAACATTTGACAACTTTCTGCTACTGTACTGCCGCCACCATTCCACCCCTCATTTGATGTCCTCATTACCTTGTTACTGGTTTCTGCTTTTTACTTTGTAGTAGGATTTGTGTTTTTGCAGTAGCCTGAGAGACCTTTCCCGAAACAAACCAGGTCAGGTCAAAACTCTGTCAGAATACCTCACAGAGAAAAAGTCCAGTATTTTTTACATGACCTATGAAGCTTTATGTAACCTTCTCCTGGCTCCTTCGAGGGGTAATGTGCCTTGCTCATTCTGTGAAGACAATCTGCCTTTTGGAGTATTCATTCATGCATTAGACCATTCTTGCATTTGAGGTTTTGCATTTGTGGCTTGCTCTGCCTGAAATACTATCCTCTTTGGAATGTGTATGACTCTTTTCAATATTTCCATTAGTTTTCTTTCTTTTTTCTAACCTTCCTAGATTGGAAAAAGTCTTGCTCCAAACCCTCTAATTCTGCTTTTCTCCTATCTGTGATATCATCACCTTCTCATTTTTTATTGGAGGCTTCTTTATCACCATTTTTTTTCATGAAGAGTGCAAATTTTATGAACATAGAGACTTCAAATTGATCATGAGCAATATAGTTAATGAGCAGAGATAAATATTTTATGTGCCCTGAGTCACTTGCAGAAATCATAATGCTGTGACACAGAAGAGATGATAGAATGTCAAAAAAGGGAAAAGTTGGCAACAAAGTCTCAAGAGATTACACAATTCAAAAAAGAAAAAAGAGTTTTGGAGAACTTAGCTGCTGCTTCTACATGGTTCACAGGTTATCTGAGAGGAGTCCATGGGTTTCTGGGCACCTTATACTTTTCATACTAAGGTGAAGATATCCATAGAACCAGCACACCTTGAGAAATTTCCTTTCAGCCTTTGATCAACATATGGGATGAAAATTTAGTAACGTAATTATAGTTATTTATTTAAGCTATGTTCAGTATTAACATAAAGCAAATAGTGAACAATGTCGCCCCAGAAACACAAAGCACAAATATAGGATAAGTCAAACCCCTGCCAATTCTAAACTCTAAATGCATTGCAGAGGATACAGCTTAAATATACAGAGAACATGCATATCTGCATTTAAGTAGGTCTTTGTACCAATTAATGTCTCTTAAACCAGCATCATCCTCTTGCACAGCTACAAAAGACTATATCAGCCTGGTGCATCTGTCTTTCCAAGGCATGTGCTCTGTGCCTAAACAAACTTTACCTGGTATTCAGTGGGCTCATACAGGCTTGATCAGCAGAAGATCCATCAGTTGTGACTCCTAAAGCAACAGCTATGCTAAATTTATAGGCTCTTGGTTCTTATTAATGAATTTCTTTCTACTGAGTGGTGGATGAGGGAAGAATAGGTTACTAAATAAACAAGGTAACTTATGCATCTCAAGGAGATTTTCTTGTGACCAATTAAATTAGTCAGTTGAGTAAGTCAATTCTACCATAATCCAATTCATGAAATTTGAACTGTCACATGAACACACTTGTTTTACGACACTCAACAAAGCAATGCTTAGCCAGGAAGCATCATGCAGATTTGCTACAAAGGTATGTAGTCTATTTGGAGACGTTTTCCATTATCAGATTACACATCAATATCTGAGTAACCATAACTTCAGTTGGTATGAAGTTACTCTCTCAGACTTAACTATGAAAGACTGGCTCAAGTGTACCCTAAGAAATAACTTCATTAATTATGATTATTCCAACTTCCAGGTGGCTTCACGTGACTGCAGAGTAGTTCAGATTATCACCTACAGTCACCTGCTGAAGCAGGTTCTTCGCCGGCATCTTAAAATCCACATTTGGTTTTATAGAAGTGTCTAATTTCTGCCTGGGGCTAATTTAAGGGTTTAGCAGACTAAATTATATTTCATCATCTGTCCAAGGAGCTAAAAACAGAAAGCAAAGATGTAGTTCCAAGCTTAACAATTTCAACTGTTTGTATGGCACAACATGTTTTCTACTCAGAAGACATATGGCCGAATGCAGTTGTTAAATTCTCAGTGTCCTACCTCTCGGATTGCTGTACAAAACTCACTCTGAAGCACCTTTTTGAGAGACTGTAGCTTGTGCACTGGTACTTCTCCAGATTCTTGTAGCTTTTCCAGCAATTCAATTGCTCTTGCAACATCTGAGTGGGGGAAAAAAAAGTTAACATGGAGACAGAGAATAAACTATCACATCAGCAAAATGCCATAATTTCAAGTGAGTGATTAAATCACTCCAGTTGATAATCAGGTGTAATTCATTGAAAAATCAGAATTTATAACTTGGAGCTTATTGAATACATCTTCTGGATAAAGGCCACTTTAACTTGTCAAATAAGCTTTTTACATCGGAGGTGGATGGAGTCTTTACATATTTCTCTTATGACATTTCTTTTTTTTTAATGTATATTTATTACTTCAGGTTGCATCTCCATCATAGTGCCCTCTCTCCACCCCTCTCAGTCCTGCCGTCCCACCCTCTACCCCCTATCACTTCCATCCCACTCCTCCAGACTGGTGTGTCTCTACATATCAGTCCCCCACCCCAGTTTAGCAGTCATATGAGGGCCAAGAGCCTCCTCATATCCTGGAGGCCTACAAGGCAGAACCACAAGGACAAAGTGTCTTATTGACAGGTAACAAAGTCTATGTTCCTGTTCCCTTTGGGGCATAGGCTGTAGTATAGTTATCCTGTACTATAAGACTAAAATCTGATTATAAGTGAATAGATGCCATGTGCATACTTCTGAGTCTGGGTTAGCTCACTCAGGATGAGCTTCTCTAGTTCCATCCATTTGGCTGAAAATTGCATAATTTCGTTGTTACTAATGGCAGAGTAGTATTCCATTGTGTAAATGTACCACAGTTTTTTTTATCCATTCCTCAGTTGAGGGACATCTAGGTTGTTTCCAGTTTCTAGCTATTACAAATATGAATGTTATGAACATAGATGAGGAAACGTCCTTGTGGTTTGGTGAAGAACCATTTGGATGTATATCCAGAAGTGGTATGGCTGGGTCTTCAGGCAGGGCTATTCCAAGTTTTCTAAGATATCTCCAGATTGATTTCATAGTGGTTGTACAAGCTTGCGTTCCCACCAGCAATGAAGAAGTGTTCCCCTTTCTCTGCAACCTCGCCAGCATGTGCTGTCATTTGAGTTTTTGATCTTAGCCATTCTGACAGGTGTGAGATGGAATCTCAGAGTCTTATGACATTTCTTAGCCTTAAACTCACTAAGCATTCAGGACTCAATCTTTCTACTCCAGCCTCCTAAATACTGAAGTGTGCCCACTGCAACTTTCCAGGACTTTCTGTTTTCTTTTTATGACTTTGCCTTTTCCTTTTAAAATGACATTTATCATACATACAACATTACACTTATTAGTACCATGAATTCATTGTTTAGCAGTTCCTCCCTTTGTCTATAAACTCTTTGAGAAGGAAACTTTACTAGTTTGTTTGCAGATGCTCCCATAGTCTGGTACGACATTAAGAATGAGTGTTGGATGGAGACAATGATGTGACTGACTCTCTTTATGTTGCCATTATTGCATTCCAGGTTATCATCATTGATTTCTGTTTAACTGAAGTAATTTATTCTCCAATGTTTCTGTATATTCTACAGTGCTACCTTCTCAAACCAGAGATTTGATCATATCCTCATCCACCAGCTTTTGGAACAACATTCAGAGAGTTTTCAAATATGAATGTTAAAGGTTAATGTATCAAGAATTATGCTATCTTTTATAGCCAGTAAAAAAAAGCTTATATCCTTGGATTATTTCACATTGCCAAGAGAAAATAATGTAATGAAAGCCTATTTAAAAATATTTATAGTGATTCTTTCCCACATACTTGCTGTAGTCAGCACCCCACTGAAAAGTCACTTAGGCATTAAACAGTAGGATATTAAGCTTTCAATTACGAGGCAACAAGCTACAGAAAATATTACATATCACTGCAGTAGATTGTGTATCCGTTCATCCATCCATCCATCCATGCATTTATCAATTTAAGTTTCTGTTATATGCAGTACAAAGCTTATCAAGAATATTCTGAAGTCATGAAATTCACAATCTAATAAGAAAAAAAACAATGTAACAGCAAAGTTGGTTGTGGAAAAAAAATCATTACATTTCTGAATTTGGGCAAGGTTAACACGGGTGTGTGAATCTAACTGAAGCAACTTCGCAGGAAGGAACTTTAGAATCTCCCCCTTGAAGTAGTTATTTTGATTGCCAATCATAGCCCAAAGTAAAACAAATGATGAAATCGACGCTCCGCTGTCAGTTTCCAAAGTCTGACTTCTAGGACATAAACTGGATGAATGCACAGTCAATTCGACAACACCAGGCAAATCCACAACCACAAAAGTACCACCTGAGATGTTATGCATTTCTAGCACATAAAACCCTCTACCCAGATACCCCATGGGCACAATGGGCTCTGTATGATTAAAACTGATCTCATTATTTCTTTTCTTTGAGACCAGCTCTACTCTTCCTTCATCCTATATTTCCATTAATAGGTCCCCGAGCAGCCTGATGCCCAATCTAGACTGTGGTGTCATCTTTCACACTCACTCCCACATGCAGTTAGTCAGCCAGGGCTATAGATTCAATCCTGAAAAGTACCCTCTGAATGAAATTCTCCACTTCATTATTTCAGGGAAGCCTTCATCGTTTCTCACCTATGGTACTGGATCGTAACCTGACTGATCTCCTTTAAGTAGTCTTTCCTTTTTCAGACCACCCACTACATTGCTTCTAGAGTCACTGCCCTGAATGACAAATCTAGATCTTACACCCTGGTATATAAAACCTCACTGACAACCAATTACCTACTAGATAAAGTTCAGGCTGTTTGGGGGTTTATTGAAGGCTTTAGCAATCAAATTCGTTTCCTGCAGTACTAAACACCTCTTCCCGCTCAGGCTGTATTTTGGAAATCCATTTTCCCCCTTTCTGAAACAAGCCACAGAATGTCACACCATTAGAGCACATTTCCTGTCAGTTGCAATCCACTCGTTCTTTCAGTAATGGTACTTTGTTTTGTGAATGGGGACACAGTAACAGAGGACATAATCCTTTCTCTTGCCTTTATGGGATGCACTGTCTTAGGTCACAGATATGCCACAAAGATGCATGTGGTTTAAACAAGGCACGACAGGAGGGCCATGCATGTATAGCAAAAGAATATTTCATCATGTGGGAGGCCAGAGAAGTGACACTAGGCAAGCTCCTAGGTAGATGGTGAAAAAGGAAAAGGGTGCAGAACATTTTAGGAAAACACAATCAGTACATGTTGAAGGTTTGGTGAAGGGAGCGTGGGTCATTTACTGAACTGAACTGAAAGGGGTTCAGTATGATTAAAGCTAAAACAAGAGAGAATGTGCCAAGAGGTGAAGCAGAGAGAACGCATATCATAGAGAATGTTTTCGTTCCTGCAAGAAAGACTTAGCTCAAATAACACCTCTTCAAGGATGTCTTCACTGATGTCTATGTTCTAGGGCTCTTTGTTCACTCATCTGTTACACTAGCTACTACTCTCACTTTATCTCAATTTTCACACCCGTCTTCCTCCTTTATCCCTGGGGGTTTGCACATTTCTTATTTATGTGTTCCCATGTTTCTATGGTATACATGTGTGTTCATATGAGTGTTCACGTGTGTGCTGGTGTGAAGGAGTACAAGATGGTGGCCCACACTGGTTTGCAATCAGGAATAAGGGAAATGAATGTTGGCGTTTAGCTAGTTTCCTTCTTTTTATTCAATCCAGGTCTCCCCCATTGGTGGTTCCAATCACATCCAGAAGGTATTTCCTCTCTTCATTTGAAACCTTCTGGAAATAGCACCCTTAAACACACCCTAGCACATTTCTATGATGATTCTAGATCCATTCAAGTTGATTCTGAAGATCAATCAGCACAGCTGTATGTTACAATCACCCAGGGAGATTTAAAAACACAGATGCTTGGTACAGTCAATCACATGCTAGAGATTCCAATATGTCTGGCACAGGACCATATCTGGACAGGAGGCTCAAGTACATACAGGGATGATACCCCTGCTCTAGGAAACATGACTGTTTAAAGTTTCTGTGGGATTATATTGTGCAGCTAATGTCCTTAAAAATCTGTTGCAGATTAATGACTCCAAATATAATTGTTCTTGAGCTCACCTAAGAGAGGTGGCTGAGGTGCAGACTCCTAGCCCTCACCCCCATTTAAGAGATGTTGTTTGAGAAGATTTCAAAATAAAGCCTGAGTATCTAATTTATAAGAAATGCTTAAAGTGAGTATGTAAATACTGGTCCACTCATTCATAAGTAATAAAAGATGTTAGTTTCTTTCATCTCTAACAATCCTGAAAAATTTGCACTTTATTATGTTTAGAGATAGTGTAGAAAAAGATGCTGAATTGGATTCTTCAAGGCATATCAGAATTTCTGATTAAAGTCTACAGTTTGAAGTGATTATGGTTGAGTACCACTTCATTTCAATACATTAAAAAAATGACATTTGAACCTGGCCAATGAACCCCAAATCTCTGGTTGGTAGCCACTCTTCTGCATTATTAAGTTTCCAGGTGATTTCTATTGCCATGCAGGAATGAGAAAAAAATACCGTTCAAGAAAAGAAACAAGATGCCCCTCTAGTATGATTTACTTAAAGTTAAACTCAGTTATATTGTACCATTAAGTCTTTCATAGTCCTTACATGGGGGGCCTAGGTGAAGACAGAAATTTTCAAGAAATTTTTTTATGAATTTTGACAGAATCACATAACATCTGTGTCTGCTCCAATTAGCTAAGGGAGGGAGGTCCCAGAGGAACAGTTGTAGAGAATGGAGTTTGGGGAAGAAAAGAGACTGTCATTGCTTTCATGGCTGCATAGGGGGTGGAGGTTGTAATCAGCCTGCTTTCTCTGTCTGTCTGAGCAGATCTAGAAGGTCCAGGAAGAAATAGCTACTGGGCCCTGAGATTTCTTTATCATATCGGTCCATTTGAGTCCAGCAACATGAATCCAGAGAAACACAAAAGGTGGTAAAAGATATATGGATTCTAAAAGCCAAAATGTGGAAAACAATGGATCCTCCAGTACAAGCCTGGCCAGTGAGAGAAACAAAAGGATAGTGTCTGAAAAGTGGACCTGTGTACAGAATTCTGATTCTATACAAAAAGGAAAAAAACAGAAACAAACAAACAAACAAAAAAAAAACAACAGCAACAACAAAAATCCTCAAAGACAAGGATCCTGGAAGGAAGACAAAGTTTTGGGTCAGCTCAGTAGTCAAAACTATTGCAATGGAGTGTGTGGCTTATTTATTAGAGCTCTCTAGCAGTTCTTGTTCAGAATTTCACCCCATATTTATTCTATGAAACCTAATTTGGTTATACACAAAAGCTTGAATCTACTAGTGTAACTTAGATTAGGATGGATACTACATAAGGACTGAAGGCTGATGATAAATAGTCAGCCAAAACCAAAAAGATCCCCAAATAATTTTTCTTTCTGGAAAATTCACCTTAGTTTCTGACTCTCCACACTGCCATGGCACTACGAAAAGAGGACACTTGGAAATCACACTTGTATACACTTTTATAACTTCAGTTCTATTCACCTTCCTCTTAAAAACAATGGCAAACTTTAATTGGACATCTGCGATTTGGGAATCTTAGTCCATTTTCTAATGTTCTATGAGAGTGCTGCAGACTGGCTAGCTTATAAAGAACAATTTATTTCTCACAGTTCTAGAGGCTGAGAAGCTCAAGACTGAAGGGCTGCAACCTGGTGAAGGATTTCTTACTGAATCCCCAACACAGCAGAGGCTATAAGGTGGGAAGCAAACAACACAGAGCTTTTGGAACAGAGCCACTCTCAATAGACCCAAACCGCATCGGCAATAATGGAATACGCTGATGGTTAACTCATGCACAAAGGTAGGGCTCTAATGACTCAACCCTCTCAAAGTGCCCTGGTTGTTATTGATACAATGGCAATTGCATTTCAACACTGATTTTACAGGGCTTTTCAAACCATAATGTGTTTCTGCGCCCTCCCTCCCACTTAGATTCTTTTGACATACACAATACATTTCTTCTATCACAAGAGTTTCCAAAGCCTAAATTCATTCCAGCAACAACCCTGAAGTTTAAAGTTTAAACTTTCATCTACATCAGATACAGATGACATAAAATTCATGATTCAACCTGAAACAATTTTATCGGCGACACTATGAAATCAAAATGTAATCTACTTGCAAAATACGATGATAAGACAGGCGTGAAATTGACACTAGCACTCCAAAAAATTAGAATTAGGCAAAACAGGTAGATTGTAAACTAGTTGTATCATTAGAACAATGAAAAAATAAGGTTAAAATCTAATAAGACAAAACACAGTAAGTTTTAACTGTAGAATTAATTTAATTCTGTATCTTGCAAGGTGGACATGGAGGTATAGAAATTGGAATATTATGGCTACAGGTTTATGCTTTCCTTGACTCTCACAGTCTGGCTGATCAGTACTTAGCTCCGTTCTCTCCATATTTATCATCTTATCAAATAGTTGCCCTGTCATCCCATTTGTATTCTTTTCCAAACAAAATTCTTTCTTTTACACAAGCAAGTTTCAAATTCTACAGATCCTTTTCTGATTTCCAATTTTCTTTTAATTCTGTCCTCTGTCTCTAGGTGACTTTTCTGTTATCTCGCAACGTATATAGCTAAAAGTAGCCTTGCAGCTGCCCAAGTGCTTGCTGCTTAGATAATCTTTCATGGCTAGATATTTCAGTCCATCACAGTGAAGTTCTGGATTCTCTAAAGCCTTAGGACATGACCATAATTCCTAAAACTTCTTCACTAGTGTATAAGAGGAATGCTCTTTTCTTGAGTGTCCAGTATCTTATTTATTTTTCATTTCTGTCCGAGACCTTATGGCCTTTAATATCTGTATTTCTGTCCACATTCTTACCATGGCCACAGTAAGTAATTCTGAGATATTATATGCTTCTTTATTCTTTTCTGTATCTGATCTTTCATTAGAATCACCCCTAGTACTCTGTTGACAGCATCATAGCCTGGGGCTAATCTCTTCCAGACTTTCTTAGCATATCTGTTTGCATACAAGTTTTAAAAACTGTTCTCTTTTTTTTTTATATTGGTTGTTGCTAAAACTCCTCATCTGGTTACCAATCTGTGTCATTCTGCTCTCTGTGGCTATAACACAAACTCACAGAGTGGGGCACTTATAAAGAAAATAAATCTATTCCTCATAGCTCAAAAGGCTGGCGAGTCCATGAGCATGGTCTGATAACAAGGGACATGGTGTGAATGTTAACATTGGAGAAGGGCAAACAAGCACACCCAAGTCAGAACTCATGTTTAAGCTAAGTCATTGAACATACATAGCCCGCTCTCTCATTAAGGGTATAGATCCATAGTGAACATTGGCCCCTACTTATCTAATCACCTCTTAGGGCTTTTACTGATTAACATTGTGATTACAACTCATTCTATATGAACATGGTGAGGAGACACTGAAACTACAATATAAGGCCATTGTTTGTTAATATCTTCAAAGCTTTTAACTCATTTTATCTTCACACATAATTCTAAATGGGGTAAATATCTGTGTGCTACAAATGTTCTCATCAGGGTTATAGAGTGCTTTAGCAAATGGGACATTTAGTCTGGAATTTGGGTCTGAGTAATGCTAAACCCTGTGCCTTTTATTCCCATTTCCATCACGACTTTACTTTCAGCAGCAGATTTTCTTCTTTGACATTCAGTACTTTTACAATAATAACTCTGTACTCTGCAGGCTTTCTTGGTCAGACACTGAGCTCTTAATTTTTCCTCTTTCAAAACAGATTAACTCCTATGCATTTATCAATGCACCTGTCTCAGGTGGTAGTTATTGATCAACAGGATCGCCTGGGGAGCTTTCAAATGACTGAACAGAATGGCTATTAGTCGAGGCAGCCTAGTGGAATTACCTGGGAGCCCTGAAAAGTCACACAAGCCTGGATTCTGCTCACAAATATTTCTGTTTTCACTGAACTTGTGTATGACCTAGGCAACAGAATCTTTAGAGCTTCCCAGTGATAGTGATGTCGGGTCATATTGAGAAACATTGGCATAGAATCTCAATGTATCCTTGCCATTTTAATTATAATTGTACTCACTATATAGAAGAGGAAATTCTGATTCCTAAATCTTGTTCTCTGAGGAAAGAGCTGACAATGAAAAACTTGAAATTTGAGTGTGGAAATTGGGTTATAGAGTCTGAACAACATTTGAAATGTGGCTTAATAATGCATATCCAGCCATGTGTTTGTATCTGGAGGATCTACTCTCCAGCCTCCACTAAACATAGATCCAATATAGAGTTAGGCTTAATGAGTGAATGCATTCCAAGTCTATGCAGATATTTTTGTCATTACTCCATAAATAGTAGAATATAACAATGATTTATATGGTATATATTTTATTTATGCAATAAATTAGGTAAAATTCATAATCTTGAGATGATTTAAAATATACATGAAGATATCCTCATGTTATTTTTTGTATAAAGGATTTGAGTTATTTACCAAATTGCTGGTTAAAATGGGGAGCGTGATGGGGTAATGTTATGTATTCTAAACATTAATTAACCTTCTCTCAGAGGCCTGCTTGCTGTATACCAGGTGATGCTGTGTTATCTTTCTTTATGATAATTGTCTTTGATTGGCTTTAATAGGATGCTAAGGCCTGTGATTGGGCAAAGAGAAAGGTAAACAGGGCAAAGGGTTTTGGGCAGACAGAGAGGAGCAAGGGAAAGAGGGAAGGAGGAAGAGAAAGAAGTGGGGGTTTGATGGAAGATCATTCCACATTGCCTGGAACATTGGCATAGCGTGAAGAATAGCAGCCCAAGGGGATGTATGTATATATTGGGGTTTAATTTGAGGAATAGAATTATAAACCAGCTTAGATGGGCCAAGATTGGTCAATCCAAGCTAAGGCTTGTTAAAAATCCATCAGGTATCTGTGTGATTATTTATAATGATGTGTTAAGGATTAACACCACTGACCAATTAGTTATAATATAAATACTGGAAATAATTTAATTATCTATTGCTACAGGGGCAAGTATTTTTCTGAATCAGTGCGAGCTAGTGTCTTTTATTAACCCCTTATCCACAGTACTTAGAAAAATCTGCTGTAGCCACTGGTATGTCATTTCTTAGTTTGGGAAGCTGCAGACCCCGTACTTCCTATAAAATCAGATATATTTATCCCTCTCAGGTCTCTGAGGTGATTGAAGAACAGATAGATAGAGTCTCATAATTAAATTTTGAGTTGTTTAGGAGTCAAGAGAGTGTTATACATCTAAGAAGATACTTTTAAAATTGTGTTGCAATTAGTATGAATGTTGAGTCAGATATAGAACTTTAAACTCATGGAGATGGTTAGATAGTAGAATGTTAAAGTCTGGTACCAAATACATATGGACTGGTCATTGGGAATGTACGTTAAGCCATATAACCCTCATAACTGTGGCCTAATTTCCTCTGTTGTACTGTATTGTATTTATTATTATAAGAGAAAGAGCCATTTGTTGGACTGAAAGGGGAAACAGTAGGGGGAAATAAGAGATACCTTAAACTTAAAAAACAAAAGGGAAGAGAATGGGGGGTTGAGGGTGGGAGGGTGGGACTGGAGGGGGAATAGGGAGGGGACTGCGATTGAGATGTAACTTGAAGAAATAAAAAAAAAGGAAAAAAAAAGAAAAATCTGCTGTGTGTGGTGGTACACCCTTTTAATCCCAGCACTCAGGGGGCAGAAGCAGGTGGATCTCTATGAGTTCAGGGCTAGCCTGGTTACAGAGTTTTCCCAGGATAGCCAAGGATACACAGAGAAGCCCTGTCTCAAAAAAACAAGCAAACAAAACAACAACAACAACAAAGGAAAACCTTTATTTGTATACAGAAAGATTACTATTATTTCCATCATACTGCCAACGTAAAACAAAATAAGGTGTACATATATGACTTATCTGGCCCAAAGCTACACAACCAATAAATGGTAAAGGTGGGCTTAAAAAAAAAAACCCACCAGTATATAGTTCTGTTGCTCATGGATTTATTTATTATTCTTAGGTTATTTCTCTAACCTGATACTTAAAATGGATTGGAACAAAACAGACAAGTTTCATACAAATGATTGGTTAAATATTGTCATATTCACAACCATTATGTGAACCATTGATAATACACAACATCATGAGCTGGAGCAAATGTTCATAAGACTGTCTCAGAATGTATTTGTTCATAGTGATAATGTTTGATTGTAGAGAAATGGTCAAGTATCTGTCTATAGGTTATGGACAATAGTAATAGGAAAGATGCTGACAATACTTAATTAAAAGAAATGGAGTGTTGTAAACAAAATAGCTGTATCAACAAAACAGTAGATTTTAAGAAATGCTGGAACTCAAGTGGAGCAAGCTTCTAGTGATCTGGAATAATTATGGAGTCATCTTCTCAGTCTTTAATGATGATTTTGACTAACTTGATTGACCTATTGAATTTGGTTCATAAGTCATCTGAAGTTGGAACTTGGTCATTTAAAGCTATCATGTACTAGGGCAGCAGAAATGTACTAAATACTATGACAGATAATATGAAGTGTTGACTCCAAATCTCTTATCCCTTGCTACCATCCACTAAAGAATGCAGAAAATGAAGAGATTTCTCCCTCTTGAATCTATCTGAATTTTGAGCAAGTTATTATAAATACAAAGTCCAAAAAAGGCCTTTGAGATGGACAAATTGCATGTGTATGCTTTAAGAAGTTTGAGTTTTGTTCCTTTCTTCCTTCCCATTTCTCTTGACAGCTAAATGTGTCTAGAGTTGAAACAACCATTATGTGATCCTGAAGATGGTTTTCAGGTCCTAAGGATGCAGAAATAGGAAAGGCAGGGGCCTTAGCTCTTGATTTCTTTACCCAGAAATTGTATCCCCAAATATCTTGTCTTACAATTCATGATAATTAGATATGCTTTACTATTTGTTTCTCTGTGGTTTAATGTCAAATACAAGCTACATAGTGAGGAGGAACATGAGCTTGGTGGCATGGTTCTAAGTTTCAGGGCTGAGATTATTCAGAAAAGAGTTGTGTGGTATATAGTAATCCTTTTGCTGAAAACAGTCATGGAAAGCCTCTTTAAGAAAATCTTATTTAGGAGGAGAAGGAGCCAACAATGTGAACATCCAAAGAAGAAGAACCCTGAAAAGAAAAAATATAAGCAAAGGTCCTAAAGTGATGGGAGGAAAGCATACTCATTAGAAAGGTCAGTGTCCTGCTTGCTTTTGGTGGCTGTGATACAATACTGACCAACACTAACATGGGGGAGCAAAGGGTTTACAGCTTCAGGTTACACTTCATTATTGAGGGAAGCCAAGGAAGAAACCTGGAGGCAGGAACTGAAGCAGAGATTAACTATGGGGGAATCCTACTTACTGTCTTGTTCCCCATGGCTTTTTCATCCTGCTTTCTTATACCACCCAAGACCATCTAACAAAGGATGGCACCACCCACAGTGATCTGAGACCTTCCACATTGATCATTAATGAAGAAAATGAGACAACAGACATGCTCACTGGACAGTATGATGGAGGCGACTCCATAATTGAGAGTCCTTCTTCCCAGATGTATCTTGATATGTGTCAAACTGGCAAAAAACTATCATAGCCAGGCAAAGCCAGCATGAGCAGAAGTTAGCAGTTGAGGTAGAGAGCAACAGTAACAGTTGTGTGATGGTTGATGATTAACAACCAGCTCTCCAGAACAAACACGCAAAATCCATAACAGCCTTGACTTCTAGAACTCACTGAATTCTGTTGTGTAAATTCTCCTATCATGTCCTACTTGAAGCTCCTGACGTGCTATCATTGTCTTGCAAAATTCATTAATATTTAATAATGGTTCTCCCAAGTCAGGGAGCAATAGATCTGGCACCCCTACTGGATAACAGTTAATGTCTGAGAAATAAAGAAGCAACCAGATTTTGTTCAAAGATTTTGTAAGTGGAATTTTTGTTGTTGGTGTGTAATTTCTAGATAAAGTTATAAGAGATCATTTGGGCAAACAACAAGGCAATCTGGTTCAAACTCCATAAACATCCTTGTTGTTGCTATCTGCACGATTAGCTATAATGGAACAAGGGTGTACATAGGATGTTAGTTAGAAAGACTGGTATTTCAGCAGCCCTGTCAAGAGACAGAAGAAACTTAGCTGAGCAGGTGGCAGTGAGAACAGTGAGACATGGAGATAAAACATGGATAGGTATGAAAAGAATCAGTGTCCTGATGTTTGCCACTGTGGTCTGACAAAGTCTCCACAGAATGCCTGTCGGGCAGAAATGGATACATCTGTGCCAGTAAAATACATTATCAGTGCTACCTTAATGATTCTGGGTGTTTGGATTTGTGGATATATCTCAATTATTCTGAATAGGCAAGTGGAGTCAAAAAATTTCTTAAGTATCAAGAAGAGAAAGATGGAAGAATCATGCAAACTAAATTGCTTCAAAAGTAAATGATATCAAGGTGATATAATCTTGTTATCCTCTTTGTAGTTATAGACCACCCTCTAATTCAAGTCAGTAGGGAGTTACCTAAAATATTCCATCACTACATCAATCAACTGAAGGATGCTGAAGGACCAAAGAAGCCCAAAAGTTATAACGTGATAGTTTCACTTTATATGGTTATCGTGATGTTTAAATGAGAATGTATGTATATTAAAGTTTTAATACACGTGCCTGGAATATCAGCTACATTTGAACTGTACTTCTTATTTTCTCATTATCTTTGACTACTATGGTTCTTCACCTCTGGTTTTATTATTAGCAACAAATGAAGAAATGTAAAGGTAGAGAGAATGCAGTCATTGGAATTGGAAGTCCATTGGATGAAGTGACCAGATGTCCTGTTTTAAAAGACATATTCCTATCCTTGAACAACCAAAATTTGAATGCAACCACTAGCACATATTTATCCCTAAGGCAATATTTCATGCAAGGTATTTATTGGAGAATTTACTATTAAGGATATGTTCCAACAAATGCATATGAAACACCAGCTGAGAGCCTTTTTAACGTATGAAAAAAAATTGTGTCTGTAGTGATGCAGCGGAACATGTGTACCAACATTATAAAATCAGTGGTCAACTGTGCTTTCTACTTCCACTGTGATATAAAAGGAAATCCTGTCAATTTGCAAGCTACTAATGAGAAATGACAATTAGTGCGTCCCCCTTACTTGACACTGTCACTGCTTTGATTTGCCAACAACTAGCTATGTTTCTTAAATGCAGACTAATTGGTTCACGTCTAGAAGAACTGGCTCAAATTAAACAAAAAATGTTTCCTCCTTGTGCTGTTGAAACTATCCCACTTCATACTTATTGTCAAACACTGGGTGATCTCTTCTACAAGGGATTTGAGTCAACACTGAACTGCATCACACACAGAAAAGTTTGGCAACAATGAAAATTTAAATCATGAATTTAGATAATGACAAATCCTGGCTGGAGTTGCTCAAAAGTGTTTGCCAAGCGCACTGCATACAAGGGAACAATCTATTCTACAAAATGAAAAGCTACAGTTGCTAAGAGCTTCTCTGCCATGGAGGTATCTATTTAATTTGAAAGTGATTACTTTCCTAACAAACAAATCTTTAGGTACACAAAGTTTAAGCTAAATCTTTCTTTGTTAAACAATTGCTGTTACATAGTCTGATGAGTAATGTATTCTCGTCTTCTCTAGGAGCTATATTTGGCATTTTATTCTTATTTTTTCGTTACTTCCTTAACAAAAATATAGTTTTCATTCTCAGGAAGCTACAGTTGAAGTTTGATTTTCATAGTATCACCTGGGGACCCAAGAAGCCAAAAGTCTTCCCCTTTCTTCTGTATGCATTTCCTTTCTTATTCTATTTCATATCTTTCCCTTTCTTCTTCATATCTCTCCACTTACTTTTCTAGTTATCTTGCATCCATCTCTTCCCGTGATTGCAGCCTTTCACTGTGTAGTCTTATTATTTTTTTATTTTATTTTAATATTTATTTATTACTTCAGGTTTCATCTCCATCACAGTGCCCTCTTTCCACCCCTCCCAGTCCTGCCCTCCCACCCTCTATCCCCTATCACTTCCATCCCACTCCTCTTGAGTGGAGTGTTCCTACATAACAGTCCCCTGCCCCTGTTCAGCAGTCATATGAGGGCCAAGAGCCTCCTCATACACTGGGGGCCTACAAGGCAGCACCACTAGGGCAAAGTGTCTCATTGACAGAAAACAAAGTTTATGTTCATGTTCCCTTTGATGCATTGGTTGTACTATAGTTATCCTGTACTATATAGCTAAAATCCAATTATAAGTGAATAGATGCCATGTGCATCCTTCTGAGTCTGGGTTAGCTCACTCAGGATGAGCTTCTCTAGTTCCATCCACTTGGCTGCAAATTGCATAATTTCATTGTTTCTGATAGCTGAATAGTATTCCATTGTGTAGATATACCACAGTTTTTTAATCCATTCCTCGGTTAAGGGACATCTGGGTTGTTTCCACTTTTTAGCTATTACAAATAAGGCTGCTATAAACATAGATGAGGAAACTTCCTTATGATTCCGTGAAGAGGCATTTGGGTGTATACCCAGAAGTGGTATGGCTGGGTCCCGAGGCAGAGCTATTCCAAACTTTCTAAGATATCGCCAGGCAGTGTTATTCTTAACCAGATTGAAATCAGTTTATCTCAGTATTCTGCTTCCCAGCCTTAATAGCATCCACACAAATGCATACCTGACTTGGTTATATTTTCAGAGCTCTGAGGACTGACTTGGCTAACAGATATTTTGTCTTAACATGTCAGAGAGAGGTTGCACAAATCACTGTTCTCTTTTATGCTAAACACTAGAACACCTATTAGGTTTCTTTTTCTCTTTTTCTTTTTTCATTTGTGTGTGTGTGTGTGTGTGTGTGTGTGTGTGTGTGTGTGTGTGTGTG
>CAJQZJ010001166.1:1389410-1524997 GCA_907164525.1 Lophiomys imhausi
GTGTGTGTGTGTGTGTGTGTGTGTGTGTGTGTGTGTGTGTGTGTGTGGTGTTCATGTGTATGCATATTTGCATGTGTGTGTGTGGGTACACATACATACAAGTACACATGCATGTAGACTCACAAGGTTGGGGATGGCCCTCGTACTTCATAGCTTTTGCATTAAGGCAAGGTCACTAAACCAAACCCAGAGCTACCAAATTCTGCTGGACTCTAGTCAGGTCGCTCTTGGGGAACCCTCTCTCTCTACCACCCAAAGCCACAATCATAGAAAGGATGTCACATTCACCTGACATTTACTAGGTTCTGAGGATTCAAACTTTGGTCCTCATGCTTGCACACGAAGGAATCACTTATAGCCCCAGAACACCAGAACATCTGATTTTTCAAAAATTAACTTTCATAGATGCCATTGAATGTAATGTTGTATCATGACAGTTGAAGACACTTAACATTGTCAAATAGGAAAGATTGTATTAAATCTAATTTGTGTATGATATAAACATCGTAACTCACTCATTAGCAATGGCATTGTGTCAAGTTATATTTGGAAATATTTAAATTACAAAATATAAATTCTGAATAAAATAAGATTTAAGGTACTAGAATCCATCTATCATTAATGATCATATTTAACCTACAGATTAGAGCATCAATGAGTTCAACTAGAAGGCCGACCACAGATCATTTCAACACTCGTGGAAATATTCAGTTTTCTAAGCTCTGTTGAATAGTGAATCAGAACTGCACAGTCCACAGTGGATGGTAGTAAAACATTTCCTAAGTAGATATTTTTGCTTGCAAGTTTCTAATATAGCCTCAAAAGCTCACTTAAAAAATAAAAAGAAACTGACACAGTGTGAATGTACCTGCCAATTAAGTGAACTGTGTGTGTAACTACATCAGAAAATATCAAAACAGCATGTCTGTATTAACAATATGAAATCTCAACAATGCACAACCAGCTCCTTAGTTGTCTGCACATTTTCTTCCTTATATTCAGTTCCTATATGACATTGGCTGATTTTATGTAGCTGTGTAAAAAAAACCAGAACATGTTCTAGAGGTTTTAAGTAAAATCCGTGCATTTTATTTTTTACTTAAGTATAGTGATATCTATGTATTTTACCTTTTCTTCTGTGACTTATCTATCAAAGAATCTCTTGGTAAAAATCAGCTTATTAGCTGGCATCTTACGATGTCACTTATACTTAATTATTTTCAGAGTTTAGTAAATACTCAACTAGATACTGTCTATAGTACAGTGATTCCACCTGAGCATGTGATTGGAGTGTGTGTGTATTGTATGTGTAATTATCGGTGAATTCCAATTCCCCTTTCATTGAGCTGCAGAAATTGGAAGAGAAACACAATCACAAAGTTGCTGCAGAGATGCTCAACCAAACTGGCTTTTTTTTGAAAAGTTTTTAAAAAAAAAAAAAAAAAAAAAAAACACCGAAAACTTCAACTTTTCTTGTCCTCAAGTACATCTGATACTAGAAAACGAATGAATATTTTTATCCAGACTGACAGTTTGATATATTATTCTGCTATCAAGCTACTTAATAATATGCTTCCTCTTTTACATTATCACTACTCTATCATAATGTCTTCCCGTCTCTTAGCTGCTTGGGGAATTGTTTAGTAAGGTTAGCATGATGAAATCTACATTTTTAAATGCTGATTTGGGGACAAAGTAAAGCCTGGTGGTTGCTGCAGTTGTAGTGAATGGGATAGGCATTTTGTTGAGTACTTGATTATTATCAGGCAGCATAAAAAAGATTTTAAACTTCTAAGTAAAAATATCACAAAATAATGAGATTTTTCTCATTATTTTAGATTCCCTGGAGCTGCTTCCTACTGTCTATTGATGTTTCTCTTATAAATCAACCAGTAGGAATAAATAAGGAAGAAAAGCAATTGCTTCGGAAACTTTTGCATTTGGATAACAAATAACTAATGAAATGGTACTTAACCATAAGGAGAGTTATATGAAATATTAAATAAATTGTAAACAGCATAAAATTCACTGGAGTATTTTTAAATACTTTATTTTCTAATTAGAATATAAACTATCATCTGGGAGCTCTATAGAGTAAACATAAAGCCCAATTTTATGCTTAGATATTTCTCTAGATTTACACATATCTTTCAGTTTCTTTTTTTTTATGTTGTCATCACTATCAACGATCACTTTTTAAAAACAAAATAAAATATTATAGAGCGTAGTTCCAAATAATTTAATTGAATAACTTTAGTATCATGTTAAAGTGCATTAAAAATATCATTTATTCATTTGTTTGTTTATTCTTGTAGGGCTGGTAAGTAGGGCAAGAACCTTTCATGTACTACACATGCACTCCACCCCTGAGCTATATTCTTAGTCCATGTATTCTTACTAATTTTTTCCTTTATTTATTTATTCATTTTAACATCCTGTTCACAGCCTCCTCCCTCCTCTCTTCCCAATCCTACCCTTCTGTTCTCTGTCCCCTTCCCCCCTTATCAGAGAAGGGACCTCCCCAACCCAGCGAGTACTTCATGTCACATCATAACTAACTGCACCCGCTTCCACTGAAGCCAGTCAATGCATCCTAGCTAGGGGAAATTTACCCAATTGTAGGCAACAGAATCTGTATCAAAGACAACACGTGCTCCAAGACCAAACTGTCCGTCAGCTCCATGTGTGTAGGGGACCTGTGTTCAGACCATGCATACTCTTTGGATGATGGTTCAATCTTTGTGAGCCCCCCACCGGTTAGTTGCCTCTGTTGGTCTTGTTGTGTAGTTCTTGTCCCTTTCTGGTTCTTCTATCCTTCCCACAAATCTTCCACAAGACTCCTAAGTTCCAGTCCAATGTTTGGCTATGGATCTTACCATCTGTTTCAATCTTTTCCTAGGTGGAGCCTCTCAGAGGACAGTCATACTATGCTCCTGTCTGAAAGCATAGTGGAGCATCATTATTAGGATCAGGAGTTAGCTCTCTCCCATAGGGTGAGTCTGAAGTTGGTCGAGTCACTGACTGGCCATTCCCTCAATCTGTGCTTCATCCTAATCCATGCATGTCTGATAGGAAGGGTAGGTTTTGGGTCAAAGGTTTTGTGGGTGGGTTGGTTTCCTTCTCCCTCAATTGGCAGTCCTGCCTGCCTTTAGGAGACCTCCACTTCAGTCTCCATATCCCCTTGCTGGAGGAACTGGATGGGAGAGGGAGTGAGGAGGGGAACAGGGAGGGGATCAAGTTGGGGAAAGTAGGGATAGAAGGTGGTAGGGCCAGGAGAGAGAAGGGAAACTGGTGGGGCTGGGATCTCTGGGACAAACTGTAGACCTGTGTGGGGTAGGCTCCTTTGAGGATATATGGTTGACTCTAACTGAGAATCTTACTATTGTTTTAAAGATTTATTTGTTTTTATTGTATATATATGAGTGTTTTGTGTGTATGTATGTATATATGTTTGTGTGCATGTGTGCCACAAGTATCTAGTTCTTGTAGAGGCCAGAGAGGGGATCAGATCTCCTGGAATTGGAGTTATAGATGGTTGTGAGCTGGTATGTGGATGCTAGGAACTGAACTCAGATTCTCTGTAAAGGCAGCAAATGGTCTTAGCCACTGAACCATCTCTCCAGTCCTTTTATTCTTATTGTCTCTGTGTGTGTGTATGTGTATTATTTGTGCATGGTTTATTTATGTGTGTACCCACACGCTCATGTATATGCATGTAAAGGCAGAAGAAATTAAGTGTCTTCCTCTGTTGCTTTGTGCCTCACTACTTCAAGACGATGTCGCTCACTGACTGAACTGGAACCTCACCATTTTACCTAGATGAGCTGCTGTAAAAGCTTCCAGGATCTGCATGCATCCTCTCCCAGTGCTTGGTTATAGACATGTGGTCATGCCCAGCTTTATTATGTGGATGTTGGGGATTCAAACATTCACTAAGCCATTTATCATTCCCTATTCACTTTTTTTTAAATAAAAAATGTTCTCACAAGATGGGGTGGTGTTAAGCATTCTAAATATTAATTGGTCCTGTTTGCTGTCTGTTACTTAATTGACTCTGATTGGTTAAATAAATGCTGAGGCCTGGATATTGGGCAAAGACAGAGGTAGGCAGGACTAAGGTTCGCAGGGCTTTTTAGAGAGATACAGAGCATCTTGGGAAGAAGGCCAGAGAAGAAGCCAGGAGTAAACAAGGAAGACATACCATGGGGTAGATTAAAGAAGATCCTTCCACATGGCCTGAAACATCGACCTAGTGTGGAGAATAATAGTCCAAAGGGACATATGTACATATGGGGTTATATTTGGGTAATAGAATTATGAGCTAGCTAAGATGGGCTAGGATTGCACAACCCAGGCCTAGGCTTGTTAAAATCCACCCGGTGTTTGTGTGTATTCATTTATAATGGCAGGTTAAGGATTTACACCACCGACCAATTAAATATAATATAAATACTGGGTAAATATTTTAATTAGCCATATTTTTTTCTACACTTACATTTTTCATATACAACAGGTTAGCTACTTCTGCATACTATGGGCCTGTTGACAAAGCCTGTCAACACATGCCTCACACCACACACTAATTTTGTGGTCAGAACATTTAAATAAAATGCTAATAATTTTGTACAATAGGCCTCTTGAGTTTATTGTTCTTTTCTGTTGATATTTTGTACCCTTTGATCACTATGTGTGCAATACATACCCACCCACACCCCTTGAAAGTGACCATTCTGTTCTGTTTCTGTAAGCTCAGTTTGTTTTAGTTTCGATAATTCTGTGCCTCTTTCATTTGTGTAATATAATGCCTATCCACGTTAGGGAGCTGAAATGAGTTCCTTGGAGCTTGAGAGGTGTTACACTACACCTAGAGAGCATATTTCCTTTATTCATTTATATCATGAAAAATTTGGTGGACTTTGTATTTTAGCAACAGTGAATGGTGTTACAGTGAGCATAAGAGTGTAGGTCTGTCTTCAACACACCAACTTCATTTCCTGTGTGTGTGTAGTGATGGGATTGCTGGATTATATACTAGATCTATTTTTAACTTTTTGGGAAATCTGCCTTTGATATATTGACACTTTTCCCTCTAACAGCCTTCAAGTGTTCCTTATCCACCATATCCTCCACATATCCACTATTTTTCATATTTCTCATGATGTACTATCAACCAAGCAGCTCAGCAGCCATTGAGCTGCTTATTACCTGGTGTGATACAGGGATTTATTCTAAGTGATTTCTTCTTATGGATACAGTTTTCCCACCATTTAAACACTGAGCCAACTTTCCAGCCCCACAAAATGCTAATTTTAGAGTACAAAGTTTAATAAAAATATGTGTCTTGTAGGATATCTATACATCTATGTGGTTGTAGTTATGCATAGATAAAGATGTCACTTTTATTAAAAAACCATCAATTTTTCAGAGAATGACCTCATATCAGAAAGTTGAAATACCTTTTACCTTCCCAGCTTTATATTTTATATTTAAAAATCTAATGTCAAAGGATAGGATGCAATTTTCCTGAGGTTCTGAACACAGAGATAGGGGAATATCAACATTTGATTATGAAATGAAAATCAATTACTCAAGAGAGAAGACTTCAGGCATTGAGACTAGAAATAATGCTCAATCATGAGAGATAAGCCCTTTTTGTACTACACTCATGAGTAATAATGTAAAGTTTACCTCCTTCAAGCTCATACATATAAATGAGGCCTTTAAAATTTGAATAGGAATATCTAGGTGCCACTTTAATTTGCTTTCTCTCTGAACACTAATGGTTGAACATCTCATATGTTTAGTACACGTGCATCTTTCTTCGCAGAGTGCCTACTCAAATCTTTGTTTAAAGATTTGATTAGTTTCTTTTATTATTGAACTTTAAGAGTTATTTATATGTTCATGATACAGACCTCTTATCAGATATGCTTTGGAAACATGTTTCCTAACCTTTTCCTTCCTTCCTTCCTTCCTTCCTTCCTTCCTTCCTTCCTTCCTTCTTTCCTTCCTTCCTTCCTTCCTTCCCCTTTTCTTCTCTGTCTCTGTCTCTGTCTCTGTCTCTGTCTCTGTCTCTGTCTCTCTCTCTCTCTCTCTCTCTGTGTGTGTGTGTGTGTGTGTGTGTGTGTGTGTGTGTGTGTATGCATGCATGTGTATGTGTGCTTGATTTTGGACATGTGCATGTCACGGTATGAGTGTAAGAGACAGAGAACAATCCTATAATGTTGATTTTCACTTTGTTTGCATCAGAGCCTCATGATGAGGGCCTCTATACACCAGACTAGTTGTTCTATAAACTTCCAGGAATTCTCCAAACTCTACTTCCTTACTTATTATAGGAGTGTGAAAACAACGGACTGCACTAATGTGCTTATCTTACATGGATTCTGAGACATCTAAATCAGGTTCTCACACATGCATGGTATCTTTGCTTACTATTGTGATAAAACATGATTTGGCTTGCACTTCCACATTGTTGTTCATCTTTGGGTGAAGTCAAGACAGGAACTCAAGCAGGGGAGAAATCTGGAGGCAGGAGGGTTGCTGCTTACTGGCTTGCTCAGCCTGCTTTACTTTTGTTCAGGACCATCATCCCAAAAATGGCACCACCCATAATGGCCTAGGGCCTTCCTCTTCCATCATTAATTAAGGAAATTGTCTACTGGTTTGCCTTCTGCCTAAGTTTAAGGAAACATTTTTCTCTATTGAGGCTCCCTCTTCTTTGATGACTACAGCTTGTGTCAAGCTGACATAAAACTAGCCAGAATACATGGCAAATGCTTTGCCTACTGAATCATCTCCCCAACTCTAATTATTTTAGTGAGTTTTTTTTTTCAAAATTATTCCTTTTATTTTTTCTGAGATTGTATTATAATTATATCACATTCCCTCTTTCCTTTCCTCCATCCAAATTTTCCCATATATCCCTCTTTGCTTTCTTTCAAGTTCATGTGCTCTTTTTAAATTAACTTTTGATATGTATATATATATATATATGAATGTAGGAACATAGTTTTAAATGCATAAATTGACTTAGTCTGCATAATGTTACTTGTATATATGTGTGTGTGTGTGTGTGTGTGTGTGTGTGTGTATGTTCAGGGCTGAGCATTTGGTATTAAATGAAGCCTGTAGCTTCTGTCATTCCTACGGACACAATCTCACAGCAAACCCCTTGATCTTCTGTCTCTAACGTCTCTCTGTTCTTCTATATGTTCCACAACCCCTATGAGCAGAAGTTGTGTTGTAGATGAATCATTTGGGTCAGGGCTTCAAAACTCTGAATTTTGGTTGGTTGTGATTTTTCTGTAATGGACTTGGTCTGTTGCAAAGAGAGGTTTCCTTGATGAGGGGTGAGGTTTTTTTAGTTTTATTGGTAGATTTTACAGGGTTTTCTATGTAGACAAACACTGTCTATGTATAAAGTTTACATCCATTCATTGTGGTAGTTAATTATTTCACTGTTTTTTTAAATGTTTTAGTTTATTTTTTCTGTCATATTACATCCCAACTGGTTCTTCTCCTTCAAGTTCCCCCCACTCACCCTCTGCCTCTTTATCTAGTCCTCCTCCCTTTCTTTTCAGAAAAGGGCAGGCCTTCCACAGATATCAAGAGGCAGTAGGACTAGGCACCTCCCCTGGTATTAAGCCTGGATGAGACAGTCCAACAGGAGGAAAGGGTCTCTAGCTGCAAAAGAGTCAGAGACAGCCCCCGCTGCCCTGTTAGGAGTCCCACAAGCCGACCTAGCTACAAAACTGTAATATATCTTCAGAGGGCTTGGGTCAGACTCAGGCAAGTTCTCTCACTGTCGGTTTAGGCTCTGTGAGCCTCTACAAGCCCAGGTGAGGTGATTTTGTGGATTTTCTCGTGGTGTCCTTGACCACTCTGGTTCCATCAATCCTTCCTCTTTGTCTTCCACTGGATTCCCAGAACGCTACCTAAGGTTTGGTTGTGGGTCTGTCTCTGCCTCTGTTTCTACCAGTTGATAAACCGAAGCCTTACTGATGACAATTGGGTTAGGCACCAATCTATGACTATAGCATTGTTTCACTGTTTTTATCTTGCGACATTGATGAGAACTTTTTTTTTTTTGAAATGCTGAATTGAAGTAATGACAGCATGTATGTTTCACTTGTGCTTAAGAGGGAGGAATTCAGCGCTTTACTAGTAAGTAAAACATCTGATGTAGTTTTTACATGATGATCTTTTATTAATTTGAAGGAGATTTATTAGTGTGCTAAGTGTCTATTCCTTGAGTGTCTGTCGGGTTTAGCAAATGTTTTTATTAATTAAAAATTATTTTATTTATTTTGTGTTTTGTCTGTATGTGTGTGTCTGTGAATCACATGCATGCATGATGCTCAAGGAGACCAAAAGATGGTGTCACGGCCCTTGGGACTTGAACTACAGATGGCAGTGAGTTGCCATGTGGGTGCTGGCAAATGAATCACAGTCTCCTGGAAGGGTATCCATGGCTCTTATCCTCCCTTCTCTCCAGCACCAGCAAATCTTCCTTGATATATACAGAGATGATTTTTGTTTTAGTGAACTATTTGAATTGACTGACAAATGGTAAAGCACTTCTGATTTTGTTACATTAGCTCACACGATACATGTTACCTTCTATTCATGTATGTTTCCGTGTGTATATGTTTCTTTCACATGACATATACTACGTTCTCTTCATGCATGTGTCCGTGTTTATATTTCTTTCACATGGAATATATTATGTTCTCTTCATGCATGTGTCCGTCTATTTGTTTCTTCTGTTTTGCTGGATTCTCTGTAGTATTTTGCTAAGCATTTGCACAGTTTTATTCACGGTAAACACTTAGCATGGTTTCTTGTGAGATTTCCCCTACCCACACTGGCACATCAACTGGTCTTGTTATTGTACTGGTCTTGTTTAGGCAACTATATTATTGAGATATCAAGGGTGCAGCTCCATGTGATATATAAAAGATGCTATGTCATAGCAGATATATTCATCCTCTATCTTTTAATCTTTCTACTTCCTTATCCATGATCTCCCCTGAGCCTTATATTTAGGGTTTATAGCCTATGAACCACAACCATTACCAATGTGATAATATGTCCACAAAGCTGTAATAGTGGCATTTACATCTTGGAGTAACCAACAACCATCTAATTGGATATCAGCCTTGATCAGTAGGAAGGGATTCATGCCTGATACTGAAAATATGACCAACTATCTTGGCTGGTGTGGCCATGAATGGCAGAAGAGAATCTACTACTGCCTCTTCCCTAAACCAGAAAAATTCCCAACTGCACTAGTATCTTTATTCCCACAGATTAGTTTTTAAATCTCAAAGACATTTCTTTCTGCTGTAGATGGAGATCATTATAGAAATTCACAAAATGTTCAAAATGTAGAGAAGTACTGTCCAAACTCAGTTAATATTTTTTAATTAATTAATTTATTGCTTCAGGTTACATCTCCATCACAGTGTCCTCTTTCCACCCTTCTCAGTCCCGCCCTCACACCTTCTACCCCCTAACCCTTCCATCCCACTCCTCTGGAGTGGAGTGTCCCTACATAACCAACCCCCGCCCCAGTTCAGCAGTCATATGAGGGCCAAGAGCCTCCTCATACACTGGAGGCCTACAACAAAATTGATTTTTAAAGCTTGAAAATAGTTTTCCCCTAGTTTTTTGTTGTTGTTGTTTGTTTTTGTTTTCGTTTTTGACTTTTAGATGCCTTAGGTGCTAGGTATGGAAACTGGAAATACAATGTCTATCTTTGTGAATTTCCTGCGTCCCCATCACATTCTTATAATTTTTTACCATTGTTTAGGATATTTTTCAACCTACCTATTTAGATTTATCTTTCTTATTCTTCCTCTCTTATTCCTTATCACTTGTTTGTATTATTGAGTTTTCCAATTTTTTTATTTCCCTTGGGCTCATATTAGAATCTCTTTTCTATTCAAAATACTGTACTTATGAACTTATGAACATTATAGAGACATTTATCCCCCTTTTAGAGACATTCAAATACTTTCTATTGCTTTTGCAATGAGACTAAACTTTTTTATTTATTTATTTATTTTAATATAGAAGGTAACTCCTTTCTAGACATCATCTACCACTCCAGCTTCTTCGGGCACTACGAGCTTTTTAAAAATCTTACAACTCTGTCTTTACAATCTGGACATAATATCTTTTTTTCACTTTTTTCTTGTTTTTTAAAAATATTTAAACATTTATTTATTAATTCAAGTTACATCTCCATCACAGCCCTCTCCTTCCACCCCTCCCAATCCCACCCTCCCATACTCTACCCCCTTTCCCACCTATCCTATGTGGGGTGCCTCTACATATCAGCCCCCCTCAGTTCTTCAGTCACATGAGGGCTAAGAGCTTCCTCTTTCACTGGGAGCCTACATGACAGACTCCACTAGAGTGAATTGTCCCACTAACAGGTAACAAAGTCCATGTTCCTGTTCCTTTGGGTCTGTTGATTGTAGGATGGTTATCCTGTACTATATGGCTAAAATCCAGTTATAAGTGAATAGATACCATGTGCATCATTCTGGGCTTGGATTAGCTCATTCAGGATGAGCTTTTCTAGTTCCATCCATTTGGTCTTTTCTATGCTTTTTACCACTGAGTGATTGCTTTTACATCATATCTTAAGAAAAACATCATCTTTTTCAGATCACTCCTTGAGTTAATTCCCCATGTTATCCTTACCATTCAGTTTTACTTTCATGAATCCAGTCAATTAATATCTATCAACCAATGAATACTTAATGTGTGTCATAGTTCTCTCATAATACCACTTATCTTTGCTTTTACATACTATCATTGCTGTAATTTAACATTTGTAATAATTATTGTTATTTGATGAATAACTATCTTCATATTTTAAACTCCTTGAGAACAATAACTGAGAAACTTTAATTTTCTTTGTGACTCAGCTTCAAGCCATTATATACTGAATAAATAAATGAGCCAAAAGAAAACACCTGGTCAGGAAATGGAAGCAATATTTTGAGTGTTTTTCTCACCCAGTGCTAATCAACCTGTGCTATTCAATATTGCTTGTTACATGGTAATCATAATTCAATCTTGGTGTGCATGAAAATGTATCAGAAGAGTTGATAAATACAATTTTAAGAAAGTTCCGGGAAACTCACATTTGGAAATCCAGAAGAAAACAAAGCTGATGAGTTAATTTTACATTTTATAAACAAAGCATTGAGATGTAAAAACAGCTGCCTCCTATTCTACAGTAATTTAATATTTTCTTAGCTGATGAAGAAAGGCTCAACTTATAAAACAGTATATGCCATTAAAATTACAGTTGTATCTTTTCAAATTTATGAGACATTAGTCTCTAATTCACTCAAAATAAGCAGTCAAGTGCAATGAACTTGCAATGGCTTATTCAATAACATTTCAAACATAATAAATAGCTTGGATTTATTCCATTTGGAAGAAGATTAACATCAGCTTAGCTTTGTTTTATCTTTGAACAAGATAACCAAGATCCCAGTACTTAGTTTATTTTTAAAATAGAATACAAGTTACTCATACATACACAAATTTCATTTGGAAGGTATTAATTTTTAAGTGGCACTAACATAAACAATTCCTGTGTTAATTTACTATTTTTATCTTATTTTTAATGGAACATGGACTGGATATCTAAAATTGGGTACAAGTACTTCATCACGTCTTATCAGTGCCTTTATCATTCTGGTACATTTATTAAGGGTACCCTAGCAGATAAGGAAGAAACGTGATATGTTTCTCTTAGGAATTTCTTCTTTCCTACATGCATCAAGTGTCATCACTTTTTAATTCACATAGTGTAAAAGAAAGTGAAAGCCATTGTGCTGGTTTCTTAAGCCCCGACAGAAGGGGTGGCTTCCTATCTTTATTTGACATTTCAATAATAGAATGCCAACTCAAATGCCAGAAGAGTTTGAAAGCAGAGACTAAGAAAAGCACATTGCTTACCACATTGTTTATATAAAAGGCAGTATGTTCTGCTCAGGCATGGAGATGTAGGTGGGGAGAAATACCCAAAGCAATGTTAGGATGATTGTATTCAAAGAAACTGTTTAAACCAAGTAGTTATGAAATCTGCAGAGTTATTCTTATCATTATTAATAGAACTTTTAAAAAAATCTATATTCTAGGTTAAATACATACCACACTTAACATTGCAAAAGCCTCAGAGTCTACTCAATCTGGTCTCTAGAAAAGTGCAAAATGACACCATTGACATAGGTTCAGTCACTACGCCTGTGTTTTGGTTATATTGGCTAATAAAGTGTTAAATTCAAACAAGCGCTTGAGAAACTGATTTTAGCCATATAGTGCAGGATAACCATCCTACAATCAGACCCAAAAGACCCAAAAGAACAGGAACACGGACTTGGTTACCTGTTATTGGGATGCTCCACTCTTGTAGAACTGCCATGTATGCCCACTGTGTAAGAGGAAGCACTTAGCCCTCACGTGACTAATGAACTGAGGGAGTCTGATATGTGGAGGGACCCCACATCGGAGGAGTGGGATAGGCGGGAGAGGGGGTAGTGGGTGGGAGGGTGGGACCGGGAGAGGGTGCAGGGAGGGGGCTGTAATGGAGACATAACTTGAATTAATAAATAACTGTTTAAAGAAAATAGCAATAACAAAAGAAATTCTATGGTACTAATTTCATCCCAAGCAAAAACAATGAAACAGATGAGTGTTTTGGAGAAAAAAAAAAAGCATCAAGGATTTATTGTTTTTATTTGCAATTATAATGACAAATGCAAGAATTCACCTGGCAGGGAGTGCAGTGAAGGAAACACAGGTGCCTAATTCACAAGCTACAAAAAAAAAAAAAACAGTATAAAGGTGACCATCTGGGGAGAGCTGGCTGACTTCATTTTTCTATGAGCTTACCGTCTGGCTCTGTATTCCTCTTCCAAACTCCACACCCTGACCTTGAAAATGCATCTGCATGTTTTGATACATGTACTTTCTGAACGTAGGTGCAGGTAGGCATAGTTATGCAGGGGATTTAAATACAACGAAGGGCACTGTGTGCTACATTTTATTTCATCTCGTTTTTTTCTGAATTTTAAAAAAAGATTTAATGTCTGGTGATTGCACGCCAGCCTTTCAGCCACTCAGTGAGCTCCGGCACTTGCCTGCACCTGCAATTGCCGACAAGTACAACTCTGAGGAGAGACACCCGTTGCTTTGAGTTGGGCGCAGGAGGGAGGAGATGGGAATTTAGAATTGTAATTCAGGTGTTCACAGGGAGGATTGCCATGTAATTAGCACAGGATGAAAGAGAAAGCTAAAACAGGCAGGAAAACGCCTGCTTTGTCCTGTACACCTACTACGCAGGTACTCAGAGTACACCATGAGTTTAGGAGGAGGCGTCCCACTTTACTGCCATGGCATCTAGATTTCCTGAACAGAAAAACATTTTTAACATGGTATTTTTTATATATTTAAATCTGAATACTGAAAATTATGCCCAAGAGACCCAAAATACTTACTTTTAAGTATTTAAAGTATGTGGAACTATTACTTCTCAAAATCTATAACGTAAGCTTTATGTTGATATTTTTCTCCATCAACACCTACTGTGTGATATCTACACCTCTAGCATTTCATTCCAGTCTTGAATAATTTTCCTAGCAAAAGCCCCAATAATTTATGCCAGCTTTGGGAAGCTCACTAAGTGCTAAGCTAATCTCATCAACTTCATGGACCAGCATGTTTCCTTTTGACATTTCCTGTGCTTATTTTCATCATTTATTACTCAGTCTCACATCCCTTTAAGAGCTCATCTTTCTATCTGATTCCCATAACTTCTCATAGTGTGGCCAGTTCACTCAGAAATCGCAGGAATATGGTCTAAATCACTGATAATTCAAAAACTAATAGAGTTTATTAAACAAAGTGTTTCATTTCTATATCTAAAGAAGTATATCATCAAATTAATTCAAGAAAAGCAACTACTTTCTAATTTATTTTATTATATTTTGTTTGATGATGTTACTTGAACCAAATCTTCCAGAGTAATTTTTGTAAAACTTCGATTCTCCTCATCCAGGCAATTTACTCTGTAAGTAATGTTCAAATGAGCTAGTGAATATGTGTCTCTGATTATTTTACCACCTGCTATGTGGCAGCACCCAATTTCTGTCAAAGAAAGTTAACCTCACATCTACCGCCAACCAGTGTTTCACTGTGTTTTTCCTTATTTCATTCCTTCCACACTGGGCACAGCATCTATTATGCTACAACTTCCCAGGCTCATCCTGTGCAAATGTGTTCTGTTAAATAAATGTACATCATTACTCAGTAATGAAGAAACTTTTCACACATAGCTATGAACTCTGGTCAATCTGTTTTAATGAACAGGCCCAAATGCTGTGAGAATTTGAATCAAATCTCACTTTGCCAAAACAAAGACATTCCTTTTCCTTATCTATAATTTTTAAAACTTGGATAGCTGATGCAAACTACTCTTCTTGAATATCTTTACTGAATTAACTTTTCGTATTGCATGTTTTTCTAAAATAATGGTGTGTAGCACTTATGTAACTGGATCTGATGGAGAGAATTCATGACTATATACAGAAAAGTCATATGATCTGTGGTTGTATTTTTCACTAATATATATATATATTTATATATATAAATTTTTAAAGGAAACTACCTCATAGCTAATTATATATCATAATTTTAAATGAAGTGATATTTATTTCTCTAAATTTATGTAATTGAGCTTCTGCTTTGGGGCAATGGTCATTCTGCTATTTACAAAACAGCCAAGAAACTTGATTACTGGGTAGTTTAGAGAATATCTGTGATAGACTTCATAGTAGCTAACAAAGTGACATGTTTGCATGACTAGGAGTTTGTTTTACTTAACTATCTTAGACTGTTTTAGACGGTTGGTATCAAGAGGCCAGAGCTTCACATTTTATTTTTAAGTATCTCTAGGTATGATACCATTAGGAAGCGTTACCTTTAATTTTGTATCAATATACAAAGATCTATTCAATTGTGGTTAAATATACTCTTAATTATGTATCAATATACAAAGGTCAATGCCTATGTAGCCCAATACAATCTTAATATTACGTCCATATACAAGGGTCAATACCATTGTGGCCAACTGTAATCTTAATCAAGTTGCTAAGAGACAAGCAACATTTGCTTATCTAAATACAAGAGATGGATAGGGCATCTTCAAACACCCCAAGAGATCTGCAGAATATGGCATTCAAAGATGTTATCTTAAATTAAGATTTTCTTTTCTTTTTCTTTTTTTTTTTTGATATCGAGACATATCAGCGCCTGACAGCACCCCCTATTCTACTCCAAGTAGAAGATAAGCATCGAAGAACCTCCACTGTAAGATGGTTGAATTAGTGGCAAGCCTATCTCTTGGCATGAAAAAACCCCTTGCTCCAACTGCAGACAGACTGCTGTCCAAAAAGGACAAAACTTGGTAGCAGGGAAGTTGACAGCCTAACTCTGTCAAGACAGGGTAGGTAAGTCCTTCATAATCCCTGCTCTACAACAAATGTCTGTCAGAGAAACAGGACCCAAAGGCTGAAGACTGATGCAGGAATGTATGGAGAGAAAATGGGAACTGTCCAGGCAGTCATTGGTATGTCCTTTCTTAGTTTGGAAGCTGCAGGCCCTGCACTTCCTATATAAGCAAATATATTTATCCCTCTCAGGTCTCTGAGGTGGTTGAAGAATAGACAGCTAGAGTCTCATAGTTAAATTCTGAGTTGTTTAGGAATCAAGAGGGTGTTATAGATCTAAGAAGATACTCTTAAAAGTGTGTTGCAAGTTAATATGAATGTTGAGTCAGATATAGACCTTTAAACTCATGGAGATGGTTAGATAGTAGAATGTTAAAGTCAGGGGCCAAATATGTATAAACTGGACATTGGGAAGGTATACTGGGCCATTTAACTCTCATAAATGTGGCATATTTATATCTGTTGTTTTGTATAATACTTACTGTTATAAGAGAAGGAACCATCTGTTGGACTGAAAGGGGAAACTTCTGGGGGGAAGAGGGTGGAAGGGCGGGATAGGAAGGGGGAATAGGGAGGGGTTTGTGACTGAGATGTAACTTGAAGAAAAAAAATAAAGTATTTATAAAAACAAACAAGCAAATAACACTAAAAAAAAAAAAAAAAAAAAAACAGCCAAGAAGACAGACATAGTTGTTACCACAAGATTCTCTTTCACTACTACAGATAGGAATTCCAAACTCATTTAGTATTATTTCCCATCTAGACATTGCCCTTTTTCACTGATCTTGTGAACTGCATATCCTAATAAGCTGTATATTCTTTCCAGAACATATGTGTTCCCAACTCTTCGTTAGATCACACCAATGAGGTCCCTATATACTGTTTCAACCAGATGTCAGGTCCATCAGTAACCTCTCCACTACTCGATCTATGGTAAACTTTTGGTGGAACTGTACACACATAATCTTTCCTATCTCTTTAAACACTCATGTGCTTCATTTCTTTTCTTCTTTTTGCTTTCCTACTGGCCAGTCTTCTCAACTTAAATATGTTTGAACTGCTCAGAAATAAACTCATATTTTACAACTTTTCATTCTCCAGATGGTTTTAAATGTCATCTATATGTTGATAATTCCCATATTTACATCTTCATTCTGGATATTCCCTCCGAGTTTCAGAATGCTATATAAAGCTGCTAAATCAAACTCATCATTTGATATTTTATACATGTCTAAGAATGTCCAAAATGTGTATTGCTCAATGCTATAGCCACTCCCCATATACATCATTTCCAGTATGTAAGTGGTGGCTTCATTTTTTTAGATTCTCCGACTAGACACCCGATTCACTATGGACTGTTTTGTTTCTCTAACATTCTACATCTACTCTTTCCTTAAATCATGCTATCTTAGTCTTCTTAATCTCCTGAATTTGATCAAGGACACTATTTTTTCTGCCAGTACCTTGATTCCCATTACCATTATCCCTAACATTGCACAGCTTTAATAATTTCTTTGCCTATGATTGGCCCCATGTCCCACACATAAGAATGGGCTTATGGAAGCATAAGTTGGATCATGTAACTCTTCCATACAATCCCTCCCATGGTTCAGTATCTGAAAGAAGAATGAAAAGTCTTTAAAATAGCAATCATTGGCCTTGACTGACTGAACTCCTTCACACTCTCTCATTCTTTCCAGTCTTATCACCTTCTCGGGCCAGTCATAATTATATGGTTTATATGTTGCCCATTGCTGCCTGTCTCTTACCATCCCACAGTAGAAAACAAGTTCAGAAGTCAAGACTGCCCTGTTATACTTACTCTTGCAGCATTAGAGCCCAGAACAAGCACTTCAATATGATGCAATCTCATTATTTCTTGGATGATGATTGGATGAATTTACAGAAGCACAGGACAGAAGATTCTGATTCTTTGATAAGTCTGAAACCTCTGTGGTAAGAAGACAGGTTGGAATCTGGAGGGGGAGGAGGAAGGGGAGTCTTCCCTTAAACAAGAACTACAATGCCCAGATCACATTTGTCAACTCAATAAATATTTATTAAACACCCACAGTGTGCCAGATGGTTTTCTATTCATTTGAGATAAAAGTAATAGAGAACAAAAGCTAGATATAAATAAATACTTGGCACATAGTCAGTGTAATCATTAATGTTGATTTTCAACTTGACAAGATCTACAATCTACAGTCAACTAGAAAACAAGGCTGTGGAAATGCCTGTAAGAAATTATCGAAGTTACATTAGCCTCTGGTCATTGCTGAGGGGTTATCTTGAATATATTGAGGAGGGAAGATCTATCCTAAATGCAGGCAACACCATCCTATGGGCTGGGGTCCTGGGGTGAGTAAAAATTATAAAATGAGCTAACCAGTAGCATTCACTGCTCTTTGCTTACTGACAGTAGATACAGCATGTCCAGCTGTCTCAAGCCCCTACTAATATGAATTGGCCACAAAGGTGGAGCCAAAATAAATTGGCACCATAAAAATGAGGAAAGAAACTAATAAAATAAATCAATGAAAATTCTAGGAAATAAATTAAGCTATGATAGATAATAAAGATGATGGGGAAGAGATAGCTTTACATGTGGTAGAAAAGATTCTGTAAACATTACATTTAAGGACAGACAGAATGATCTCAGGACAAGGTATAGTCTGAAGAAAAGATATTCCAAGCAAGACAACAGCAATTTCATGGAGAGAAGAAAATGCTTATAAGTGAAAAGAACTAAAAACGCTGGAGTTAACAATTGGTAACAAGGGGGTGCTGCAGATGGAGCTACTGACTCAAGCATAGGAAAATTCCACATGATGGCTACACTAAGAATGGTGGACCCTGGGAGGTCAACAGATGTTCTCATGTAAGGGATG
The DNA here is from genome assembly GCA_907164525.1 of Lophiomys imhausi. Classification (NCBI taxonomy): domain Eukaryota; kingdom Metazoa; phylum Chordata; class Mammalia; order Rodentia; family Muridae; genus Lophiomys; species Lophiomys imhausi. The sequence continues at coordinate 1,407,838 of CAJQZJ010001166.1, forward strand.
TCATGAACATGACATCAGTCTCAGTCTCAGAAAAATGAACTGACTGTAACTCCTTCTGCTTTAGCTCTGAAGTCAAAGTAGCTTCTGTTTAAGGTCAAGTCATTTCAAAACTAAGACTGAAGGATAGCCTTGTTTAAAGCACACACGCTCTGGTTCAGATGGCCTGGCTAGCTGGAAGAGGGCACTGAATAACGGAATCGCACATAGGTCATTTCAAGTTTTCAAAACTTTAACAGATAACTTAGTTTCATATTTAACATGTCCTTTGGCATTCTTTTTTTCTGTGGGTGAGGTATGTATGCATGTTGGCATGTTTGAAAGCACATATGTGTTGGTGGGTATACTCATGTGGTATTTTTTTCAATTTCAACTGTTGTTACTTCAGTTTTATGTACTTTACACCTTCTATTTTTGACAGTACATATTTTTAGTCATACATGTATTTATGTCTCTGACTTTGCATTTTTCAACAATCTTAGCTTCTGTTGCCTCTGTCTATGCCGTAGGCTCATCCGTGTGCTGTTTTCCATGCTCTGATTGCTGTTAATGTTCTCTGTCCACTTCATGTGTATAGATATTTTACTTGTGAATACCTTTTTGGTGAAGACCATTTGCAGGGCATACCTGTCAGAGACAAGGGTAGCTAGATGTTTCTTAAGAGTACTCTAGAATAGGAATCATGGAATATCAAAATAATGCCTTAGATACTAAAAGAAATACCCAAGATAAAAAAATGTTTTCTGTTTTCTCAGCTAGAAGCACAAGTTTTAACTCTACAACTTGTGAATAAATTATGTTGTATAGAAGATGGGGCAAGTTTTCAAAATGGTAGTACTAAAGAGTACAGCAACCCCTCCATGCAGAAATGTGAAGCAAGCGCAAGACCATTCACATATTGCATAATATGGGAGAAGGAGATTCCAGTGCTGTACAAACAATCAAGAGAAACTCAGCACTTAAAAAAATAAAAATCAAAAAAAATCAAAAACAAATGGAAAAAATCCAAGAGTGAGCCAGCTAATAGGATAGCATTTCACTTCTCAAAGTGCAAGGCCTTGAAGAAGACTCTTTCCCATGAACCTCCTGAGTGAGAAAGGAGCATCAATAGAAGACTATTGATAAAAGTGCACTGCAACCAGGAGAAAAGAGAAAAAACACTTGGTCCCAGAGGTGGGATGGATGGGAAAAGGCAGACCACTGGCCTACTTTCTGAACCCATGTCAATGCTAAGTGGCCTCCTACCAGTAGGAAGGGCAAGAGCACTCTACCACACATGACTCTTCGTAGACAGCAAGCACCCAAAGGAGCAGAGTTAAGGAAGTTCCAAGAGTGAGACCCAATGTAAGGAGCCTTGCCTAAACTGAGGCTCTTTGTCCCTTTATCAGGGACAAAAGGGTCAACCAGCAAGCAACAGTAATCTGCTTCTGCACTTAAGTAGAGGGCAGGAAGACAGGAACCTTCTGTGACAGGTGCATGTTGAATACTGAAGGCTGAGGATAAGGCTTCGTAAACATCTAAGTTGAAAGTAAATATAATTTTTGGTTATGAGCCTAGCCCTTAAGAAGATCTACAGAGCCAACTCACCTGGGCCTAGGTGGGTGTATAGAGACTGAACTACCAACCAAAGTGCATGCATGGACTGGACCTAGGTGCCCTACACATATAAAGCTGTTGAGCTGCTTGGTCTTCAAGTGGCTCCCCTAACAAGGAGTGGGGGCTGTCTCTGACTTGGACTCTGTTGCCTGCTTTTGGATCCCATTAACCTAGCAGGGCAGCATTGTCTGGTCTACATGAAAGAGGATGCACTTAGTCCTGATGTGACTTGATGTGCCAGAGCAAATTGGTATGCCCTGGAGGTAAGGGGGAGCTCCCCTTCTCTGAGGAGAAGGAGAGGAAAACAGGGGAAGTAGGTATGAGGGTGGGACTGGGAGGAGTGGGGCTGTGATTGGGATATAAAAATGAATAAATAAATAAATTAGTGAAAAAAGAAAGTAAATATAAAATATATTTCCTCAGTTTTATTTTCTTAAAGCCTTAAAAGAAAGGACTAGCAAACATGATGCCCATCACACATTGAACAGTTTAAGCTTATAGACTATATCATCTCTCTATCAACTAGTCAACATTGCAACTCTAGGGTGAGGTCAATCATAGACAAATGTGAATGGGGAAGCACACTGGGGTTCCAACATAGTTTTACATGTAGACAATGGAATAGAAACTTAATCCAAGTTCGTTTGTCATTAAATAGTCTCTTGACTTTTGTGATCTAAGAGAAAAGCAACATTTGCTTATCTAAATATATGGAGATAGAGAGGTGGTCTTCAAAAACCTCAAGAGATCTGTAGAATATGGGATTCCAAGATGTTTTCTTAACTGAAGATTTTCTGATATTGAGACATATCAGCTCCTGACAGCATCCCCTATTCTACTCCAAGTAGAGGATGAGCACTGAAGAATCTCCATTTGGAGATGGTTACATTAGTGGCAAGCTAGTCACTGGGCAAGAAAAATCCCTTGCTTCAAATATAGGACAAAACTTGGAAGCAGTTAAGTCAACAGCCTAGCTCTGCCAAGACAGGGCAGGCAAGTCCTTCATAATTCCTGCTTTACAATTAAAGTCTGTCAGAGATACTGGGCCAAGTGGCTGAAGATAGATGCTCTAATGTATGAGGAGAAATTGGAGACTTTCCAGGCAGCCAGTTGTCTGTCATCTCTTAGTTTTGGAAGCTGCTGGCTCTGTACTTCCTGTTTATTCAGATGTATTTATCCTTCTCAGGTCTCTGATGTGGTTGAAGACTAGATAATTGTAGTTTCACAGTTAAATTTTAAGTTGTTTAGGAATTAAAAGGATGTTCTAGGTATAGGAAGATGTTTTTAAGTTGGTAATACAAGTTAGGATGGAAAATGAGTTAGGTATAGAACTTTAAACTCATGGAGATAGATGGATAATAGAATATTAATATTAGTTGCCAAATATGTAAGGACTGGACATCAGATATGTATGTTATATCTTATAATTTTCATACATGTGGCCTAATTATTCAAAAAATAAATAAATAAGTAAATAAAGATAAAAAAATTTAGACAGCATTTATAAATCACAAGTACACATGATCTAGAGCTATATATAGTTTGTGAGGATGAGAGGTTGGAAGTATAACATATATAAATAATACCATTTTAAGAAAAATTTAGATGAATTTATACTATAAACTCTAGACCTCAGGGATACCAATACTAAAGGTAAAAACTAATCTTCAAGAAGATTGAATTAAATCAGTAAAATGTCAATTCATTTAATGAAATCAATCAGGCAGAACTACTTTATATCTGAAAAATATTTCACTTATGAAAAGAAAAAAGTCATTTCAAAATACATTCATGCAAAACCTTCATTAGTCTCCACTTCTCCTATTTCTACTGCACTGGGGGGCTTAGATCCAGTGACTAACACCAACTAGGCAAATGCTCTGCCAACTGAGCTATATACCCAGTCTCCAGGAAAATGTCTAAGGAGAGATAGTAAGTGTATTTTGTTTTACAGTTCTGAAAATAGCAGAAAGTGGCTCAAGACAGGTAAGTTTCCAGAAGGTGTTAGAGTGTGCATGGTAGGTATTTCTAAGACAAGAAGGAACTGTGGAGGGAAGGATATGTATTTTAATGCATAAATATGTAAAATTGTCTTTGCGTAGCTAATGTGCCTGCCTATATAGGAAAGACTATTACTGAGGTTATTGTCATAGAAAGAAGAGGATGTTATCAGCTCTAGAACTGCCAGTCTCTTACTACTTCTATGCTCCAAACTTTGTATTTTGTAACTAGTCACTAGTGTAATGGTATTAGGAGATACAAGACTTGGCATCCAAAGTCACGACAACCAGAACCCTCATATATAGAACGAGTGTCTTAAAAATAGAGGCTCTGGAGAGCCGCAGTGCTCCGCTGAGTGAGGACATAAAAAGAAATGCCATCTGTAAGGAAATGGCAGGAACCAAACACTCTACTGGTGCCTTGAACTTGAGAAAGTCTCCAGATTTCTCCTTCGTAAGATGAATGTCTATTGTTTATGAAGTATGTAGTTTATGGCATTTTATCGTAGCCACTTGAATGAACCAAAGCAGACTATTGTAATCAAACAACACAGACAGTCTTTTAAAGAGCAGAAGAATATTTCTCTGTAGAGTCTGGGTTGGGTTTTTTTGTCTTTATTTTGTTTTTGTTTTGTTTTGTTTGTTTGTTTGTTTGTTTGTCTGTTTTGAAATTTTAATCCAGAGATCGTCCTCTGCCTTTACACAGCAATGTTCTGTGTCTGTCTTCACATGGTAGAGTCCAAAGGGTGGAGATAAAGAAAGAGCGAAAGCAGAATGAGAAGGAGAGTGATAAAGATAAAGTTAAGGGAATGGTACTAAAAGAAAATTGCAGAAGAAAAAGAGAGGAAAGGTAGGGTTACAGGAAACAAGGAGGGAACTAGAGAAAAAAAAAAGGAAGGAGGAAAGACACACACACATACACACACACACACAGAGAGAGAGAGAGAGAGAGAGAGAGAGAGAGAGAGAGAGGTGAGTGTAAGAAGGTCAGAGACATACTGAGGAGTCTTCCTTCATCCTGTTATGGACACAATCATTCAATAATGGGAGCCCCACCCTCCCGGCATAATCTAAACCAAATAATCTCCCTCAAATCTCACAAGTGCTTTCACCTCAGAGAGTACATACACCTTTAACACATACATTTTGAGGAACAACAACCATTTGGTTGATGAATCTGTCATTGTAACCCCCCCCCCCCCCCCAGTGGTGGCAGTCTTTAGTATGCCTATGTTGCAGTATTTAGATGTCGGGCAATAGAAGAAACTGATGTCTGAGTAACCACACAATATGACCTTCACCCAGAGCATATGTCTGTCCACATCAACTCATTAAAATACATTGAAGCTGGAGAAATGCAGAACTTCCCTCTGACCTTTCAAAATAACTCACCGTTCTATCGGTGTCATACATACACCATTGCTGTCCCACTATTCATTTAGTCAAGTTACATTTGGTAGAAAATGTATTCCATACTGCACAAGAAAACTGCACTATGATCTCACAAGTATAGTATAAAATGGCTAATAAATACATTCAGCTTAAAGGAAAGCTGGGTGTGACAGCTCATACCCAGTGATCTCAGCACTCCTGGAGCAGAAGGATTGCCACTAGTTTGAAGCCACCCTGGTGGATACATTGAATGTCAGGGGAGTCTGGACTAGAGGAAAAGACCCTGTGTCTCAGAGAAACCAAAAGCCAGCAATCGAAAGAAATGACACGAGAGATGGTGTTTCAGCTTCCTTTAAACTTTACTGAGGTAGAACACCTCTTCCACGTCTAATGTTGGACTAATATTGTACATGAGCCATCCAAGTTCTTACTGTTACCTCAGAACATGTATTCCAGTAAGGATGGATAAGCTGGGTGTGTTTATGGACCTCAGGGCATCCAGAACTACTCTTGAAGTTGGGAAAATAGATACACCAATTTTCTTCTTAAGCGTGCAATTCAGGTCATGCTACATCCCCAAATCTCTTTTACTTTTCCTGCTGGGGGAAAATGGCTACAGGAAAAAGAGAACTTGGAGCCCTATTATCATCTTGAGACCCTGTCAAAATCCCAAAACAAAAAGTTCTGTCTGTGCTTTAAAGATGACAGAGAGGTCATCTGAAAAGTCACCGTCACTATCTCTTGCTTCATTGTCACAGCCTAGAAAAAAGATACATGATATTGCTTGGTATATTCCTATAATTCTCTTGGTAGATTCTTTTTCACCCTAACGATAATCACTGTAAACAACTAGGAAAGCCATATATTAACCACCACCTATTTTCAAGTATGTATGTTACAATTTTAAAATGTATGATTTAAATCAATCTCCCCTAGCAGTGTAACACACATATATATATATATATATATATATATATATATATATATATATTTAAGTAAAAATCAAATTCCCATTCTCTGTGGCTGCTCTAGGCTCTTCTGTGTTTCTCTGACCTGTCTTTCCTTTGAAGCATTTGTAAGCACTGTTGTCTCTATTTTCTCTTACAAGTTCATGGTCCTCAGTGCATGGTACAAACCTATGAACTTGTTTTTGAAAATGTAACATAGCCATTAAACCCAAGGAATTATCTACCTGAACTAAAATTATCTTTGTGCCTTAATTCCCAACTCTACAAAATAACAATCACACTTACCTCAGAGGTTTCTTTTGACTATTGACTGAAATGAAATATTTCAACAAATATCTAAAGAGCTAAGATTAATGCCTGGCATGCAACCTGTGATTATGTGTACCAGCTATGGCCACATGATTCAAAATGCATCCTCATAAGTTATCTGCCAAGTGCCTTTTCTCCCTAGACTGTTATACTGAACTCTTGACTTGGCAACTGACAGATAGTGGGCTTTCATTTACTTTCTCCTGAATGGCTAAGTGACGGGAAGAAGAACCAAAGAATTGTTATAACCATGCAAAATAGTTCTTTGATTTTTATAAAACAACATACAAGGTGCAGAAAGATACAACATGCAGAGAGTAAGCACCACTTTGAGCCCCCATGCACAGTCACCAACAGAGCTGTCAGCCAAAGGCAAATCTACCTAAATCTGAAGCTTTTCAGATTTTCATTTATTTCACTGGGGAGGTAAGCATGACCCTAAAAGGAAGAGATGGGGGATACCCCTCACTAATAAGCATTTCATATTGGGATGATGTTTGAACTCTTACATGTGACACCTGTTTGTGTATGTCTTCTCAGGTAACTTTTGCGACAACTTAATGAGATAGACTCATTATTCTCAATTTTACAGAGGGGGGGGGAAGGATTGCAAACAGAAACAGAACTAGGATACACACTGCTCCATTTTTCTTTATATTGCTATGATAGACAACATGACCAAAGCAAAGGGGGAGGAAAGGAATTATTTCATGTTACAGCTTACAGTTCATCATCAAAGGAGGGAACTTGAGATAGGAACTGAAGCAGAGACCATGGAGGACACTGTTACTGTTTTTCTCTTCATGATTTGTCCACTTTGCTCTCCTAATAATACAATCTAGGATCACCTCCTTAGAGGTGGCACTGTTGATAAGTAGTTAATCAATCAATAATCAATTAAGAAAATGCCCCAAGACATGCTGACAGCCCAATCTAGAGGAATCAGTTCCTCAACTGAGGTACTCTCTTTCCAGGCAACCCTGGCTTGTGTCATGTTGACAGTAGTGAACCAGCATGCATCAGTAGTAATCATAGTGAGGTGAAAGTTATATGGATACTACTCTGGAAAGGGAGAGACTGAACTGGGACTCAGGCATCTGGATCCATACCTCCTTCCTCTAGTTACTACTTTTGCTTCTGAGAATCATGATATACTTTAAAACTAAAAAACTCTAAAATAAGGGGAGCTAAAATCACATTTTAGCTTTACTTCTCAATTATTTCATACTTTTTTTTAAATATCTGTATATGGTTGGTTAACTTATATTTAGGAAAACACCAATGAGCAATAGTCTAAACAATTATTGATTATTTAAGTCTGTTTTGAAAAAAATTAAAGTTCGTTTAGCATCTTTTCCCTGTACAATGTGCATGAACACAATGATCAATAATTTCAGAAGACGCCGATTCTAATTTTGAAGGAAACAAACATGGAGCTATTTCTCCTTAATAAAAATCTGCCGCCTAATGTTCACTCCTTATTTCCTTGCTTGTTTTTACTACCTTGAAACTGTGCAAACCAAGCCAATAACTCATCCAGCAAGTATTAGGGACCTCATATTTATATTTGTAAATACTAAAAGGTATTTAGTGGTAAAGATTAGAGACATATGTGTATAGGAATCCAATGATGAGATGGAAGGCAGACTGCAGATTCTCTCAGAAGCTAGGGGCCAGGCAGTCTGGAACTCACCAAAAGCTGTGTGTGTTGAAATCACATGTTAAGTGTAGCTTTTATCACATGTGTAAAGAAAGCAATAGAGTAAAATAATGCCTACCGTTGAACACCCTACTTTCTGGGAACTCTGTGGTTCACAGCTGAGGGGAGTGAGACCTCCTTCCAAGAGGGAATCTAGATATTTAGCTCATGTTTCTAGTTATTCTAGTTAACACAATAATTTGGGTAGAGGTGACTTTTAAGCAGGTCTTGGGAATTCTAGACACTGAACTATCTACATGACAAAGTTATATTTGCTGTTACCCATCATGACTCAGTTGAGTAACTTTTCTGAACTGTGATGGTTTTCATTGTGCTTTAAAATATCACTAATGCCAGGAACATGCCAACATGCAGTGATTCTCAAATTTGAAAAATTTTAGTATTCTTAAGACAATCCCCCATAGATTATGGAGTATTAGTATTTTATTACAATACTGGTACAAATTTTACATTTAATTTTGAAGGGATTGATTTTTAATATTTTGATGATTTTAATCCCACAGCTTCTTTTGACTTTATTAAATTAAATGATCAATATTTTCCAAATCAACCACTCTTAAAAAAATTGCCTCAGTCATATACTAATGCCATTAATATGAATCTGATAGCATTCTAACTCAATTCCATGTAGTGAATGAGAGCTGCTTGTTCTCCTGCACTGAATTTTATCTGTTTCATTGTATCTGCCATTTTATCTAGGTGCAATCTTAGAATACTGATATTGTTGGCACAATTATTTCTTAGTTTTCCAAGCTGTACACCACCAATAAATTTGATTAAAATATAATTCATGAAACACAGCCAGAATCTCAGTAATGATGCAGAAGACAGAACCATTCACTCTCAGACCAGCATTCAACCACTAGAAGTCCACTTCACAAAGCTCCATGTTTTCAACAAGGCCTCTTGCACAGCTAATAGCATCCTGAGTGTGGGACACAGCTGTGCTGTGCCTATGACATTCAACCTATCCATTCTCCCCAACCCATGTACCTGTGGCAGAATTCCTGCTTTCTTTTCTAATGGTCAATATTTTATTATTCTAATGTTTTATATTGTGCTTTGCTAGGAGACAGCATTGGATAGTTTGGTCTGTCATTCCCTTAAACATATTTGTGCATTTTCTCAAAGCCAGGCTACCTGTGCAACCTACATTCTCTAATTTTCCTCATGCACCATTCTCTGTAGCTCCCTGGTCACCGTGTCCAGTTATTCCATTGTTATCACTTGATGCTCACATCTCCCACACATAACCTGGGGGTTTAAATCTTGTGACCATTCTATGACTTCCATTAATCTCTCGTTTTTGGGTAATGACAATTGTTTGCGAGAAGATCTTACGCAGAATTAATGTTACTATGACAACACTGAGCAAGTAAACAAAAAGAGCATAACCAGGTGGACTTGGAAATAGCTCCAGTGCTTCTAGACGTGGCGATAAGTCTAAACCAGGAGCTCTATGCTTTTTGTCTGAGTCTGAGTACAACTTCAAAAGAATTTCAATCCCATGTGGCATTTAAGTGATTTTAAACATGTTCACTTTCACTAGGCAAGTCCTCAAGTACAGCTAGCACATTAGTTAACAAAACTCAGTCTTAAAAACTTCTTGATCCTATTGATTAGAGACTATGAATTGGTGGGATCCTTATGACCTGTAAAGACTTTTTTTTTTTGTCAACAGAGAGCACTTTCAAAATAAATGTATCTTAGCCTGTTTTTTATGTTCTATCATTCATTAAGTGCTGATTGTGAAAATGATAAAATCACAGAGTAGCGTATCTATATGTACTTTGTGGCACAAGTGATTCTACAGCCCCTCTTCATGTTAAAAAAAAAAAAAAGTGTCTCCATGGGGCTGGAGAGATGGCTCAGTGGTTAAGAGCACTGACTGCTCTTCCAGAGGTTCTGAGTTCAATTCCCATCAATCACATGTTAGCTCAAAACTGTCTGTAACTCCAGTTCCAGAGGATCTGGTATTCTCAAATATACATGCTGGCAAAACACCAATGCACATAAAAATAAACTAATCTTAAAAAAAACAAAAGTATAACACTTCCTGGTCCGATTATGGGACTAAATATTTGGTTTAGTCACCCATTAAAACAGTAGAATCAATGCAAGAAATAGAGATTAGACTACGAATATCAGCAACAGTGTCTCTCCTTATTTCTGGCCACTTGTTGGATTATACACAGACCTAGATAGTCAGATAGACAGCCAGACACACACACACACACACACACACACACACACACACTAGCAAAGTGACAACATAAGGTAACCATTGCTTGTGTATTATTTTGGCTTGGTATTACTCAGTAAATGTTCCTTATGCCCTACCATATAGCCAGGAGCCTGTAGTGTTCCTTAAAAATATACCACTTGAACAATACATTAATATCATGAATGTCGGTACCATACCAAAATATACATTCAACAGAAATAGTTTGTAAAATGTTTATTTATGTCTCCAGAAAATACTTTTTAAAGTAAGTGACCACTTACTGTTCATGAGCTAAAATGTATCAGGTGGCTGCTGTTGGTGAAGCCTTAGGAAGAGATATAACATATCCTTATTCTCATTTTTTTTCTCTCTATCACGATAATCAGGAATTCAGCTTTGAAACAGTAACTAAAATTATAACATTTATTTTCTTCTTCCTTGTCCTTTTTTTCTGTCATGATCCCTCCAAGTAAAAACAAAACCTGAGGTGCAAGAGAAGAAATGGGCCTCTTTGGACTGTGAGCAAAAGCAATTTTCAGATAAATACAGAGAATGTAAAAACTTGTGAGTGTAGTTGATTAGAAAGCTCGAATTGGAAGATAGCAAAGTAACAGGCTCTGTATGCCTTTACAAGTGAAAAAAGATAAAATGCTAAGTATCACAAATGTTATGAAGAATATGTTACTGTGGGATTCTCACTGAAATTCAATTTTTTTCTCATGCTCCCTCACCCAATATTGAAATCCACAATCTAAAACATCTTGGTTTCTCAGTAGAAACTCTAAAGGACAAAAGTTTGATCTTTTTAAATGAGGAAATACATTTAAAACTAGTTTAATCAATAATTTAAATTATGATTAAAAGAAGCCAAGAAATAAATGATTTCCATCTATATTTTTTACAACTTATCCAAATTGAAATTGAATCACAGAAAAGTTAGATGATGACCACTGTAGCATTTTACCTAAGCACATACTAAAATTGATCATAAACTATTGATCATGTCACAAAAGACCAGCGATTTCTAAATTGGGTCATTTTAATTAACTCCTAGAAATGTACTTAAAGTATTTATTTTATTCTCAATTATGAATATATTTTTTCCTGTGTGGGAATATGTCCACATGAGTACAAATACCCAATAATGCCAGAGGCATTGGATCTTCTGGAGCTGGTGGTGGTGAGGGACCTGAAGTGGGTGCAAGGAGCTCAATTTGGGACCGGAGATCAGTACTTACTCTTACCTGAAGAGTTATCTCGCTAGCCCAACAGAAAATTTTAATTACTCATTTTCCCCCCAATAGATTTTGTATTCTCACATTGCAGGTCATAATTTTTTTGAGCCATTTGGTTTCAATTTAAGGGGAAAAGTTAAACAAGGATGAGAATTGAGAGGGTTTTTTCATCCTATCCTTTCTGACCTTGAAATTGGACTTGAGGGAGAACTGAAGCTACTGTACCCTCAGGAAATACCTGAAAGGACTCAGTGTTTGATGCAGTGAGGCATTTCTAGTGTCTGCAAAGATAATGGCATTAAGTATCAGGAGCTGCATGCTGCTTTGTTGCCCTGTGTTTAGCTGAAGGCTATTCCTAGTTTTAGAGATTAAAATCTCGGCAAGCCAATCTCTGAAAACAGGAAGAGGTTCTCAGAACATTTTAAAGCTGGGAAGAGATAAATTCCGTCGGAATTTTCCTTGACTACAAGGGCAAATTATATGTACTGCCATCTACATTGCAGTCTAACCCCCAACCTAGTCATCCTATATTAAGACCACTGGAATTGAGATTTATGTATAGTACCATGAAAATTACAGTGTTTAGTGTATCTTTGAAAATAAATCATCATATACGATATTTTATCCTAACAATAAAACTTAGTGTAAAACTGATCTGTAGATTTCCTTGGCCTATACAAGCAAATTTTTAACCCAAGATATATCCTTACAGTATAATTGCTTATTTGGTTGTTTTAGTGTTTTGGCCGTTTTCTTCTATCAGTGTATTGACTAGTTGGTAACCAGGTAGGAAATCTGAAACTGCTGTTATATGTTCTTATGTCACCACAATTGATTTTCCTAAGGGTCATTTGAATAAACCATATGAAGACCAACTGTAAATTTTCCTTTCTCAGCTTTTCTCGATCTACACTAACCAAGTAGCTCTCACCCCTCCCCGCCCCAATCTCTTCTCTGATTGTTTTCTTGAATGCATTTCACATTCTCATATACTCCACCATCATTATTATGAGTCCCATCATCTGGCCTCTGGCCACCATCTTCAAATGTCCCTTTTCTAAGGCTCCTCCTTTGCTTGCCTTTTCACAGAAGCTGTTGGCATGCACTGGGAAGCCTGCAGTTCTTAGTCCTGAGTTTATTTATCCCCAAATATCGACACTTTGTTTCCTTCCTTTATCAGTGCTTCTCTTAAATGTCACACTTTCAAAGTCTTTCCTTGACTAACACATCTGCAACAGTGGTTCCTTGTCATTTGTCCAGTTTTATTTTTACTTCATCAGCCTCATACTTGTATATGTGTTTTTATTGTATCTCTCCCATTAGCATACAAACACCATTAGATTTTTACCTATTTTGCTGGCACTACCACGGTGCTTAGAGAGGTGTTTGGAATAACGTTGACACTCAATTTTTTTTTTAAATAAATCAATTCTTTAACATTTGTCTACACTAGGAGATGCTTGAGATCCATAGAACTAGGAACTAGGAAACCTTTTTTCTTGTATTCCCATAGCACAGTGGTCCTCAATCTTCCTAATGCTATAATTCTTCAATACAGTTTCTCATGCTTTGATGACTCCCAACCATAAAATTATTTTTGTTGTTACTTCATAACTGTAATTTTGCTACTATTATGAATCATAAGGTGAATATCTGATATGCAGGATATCTGATATTCGATCCCTGTGAAAGTGTTGATTGACCCCCAAAGTACTTGTGACCCCCAGGTTGAGAATTGCTGCCATAGGATCTAGTATGCAATAGGTGGAAAGGGTATATTTACTTATGACAGAAATTAGAATTGTCATTTGTCGTTCTTCTTAATATAGTGGCCCCACAATAAGGTGTGATTTGTAGTCGGATCTCAGTAACTAAGTGAAAAATATCAAGAAACAATAAACAGGAATCTACTCTGTCCATAGCCACCCGGAGGTCTGCAATGTCTTGATGGAAGTTAGAAAACAATTTTGGGATAAACACAGAGATGTGAAAGCCCCCAAGTCACCTGCTTAATCCTTTGGGCCAGCGTGGATTGTAAAGTCTTGCTTCCCAGGTGAAAACCAAGATGAGTTTGACTTCTAAGAGACTTACTTTCAGAAATCTCATTTGAATTTGAGGTGAATAAATTTTGATTTCAACCCTGAAGCTTTGATTTGTTTCCTTAAAATTTTGCCTTTTCTTTATTCTCCTATTCATATTATACAGCTCTTGTTAACTGCCCCCATGTTATATTATCCCAGTCTACTCTACTTCCTTAATTCTAGAGGATACTAAGTGAGAATCAAATCTCCCACTTACAGATAGTATAGTCTTAAAGAAATCTATTATCATTTCTTTTGTATTTTATGTTTGTATAAATGAAAATACAGGAAAAGAACCGGGAGCCCTAATATCATAGTATTGTCTTATGGTTTGCTGAGGTGCGCTTGATAGTCCATGACAACAGCTTTGTCTCCTTGTTGCCCACTAGCTACAATCCTACTGGTGGCCTCGTGGCACCCTCCTTTAATCCTAGCACTCAGGAGGCAGGAGCAGGCAGATCTCTGGTTCAAGGCCAATCTGGTCTACAAAGCAAGTTTCAGGGCAGCGAGGACTACACAGAGAAACCCTGTCGTGAAAAACAAACAGCAGTTTGAAAAGCAAACATCTGTAGCTTGTGGAAATCCACCAAGTAAATTGGGGAAAGGTTCGGAACCATTCCCTATGTGCTATTCTTTACCATCCTTCCAGGTCTGCAATGCGGAGACTCCATGAATTCTATCTCAGTTCTGTATGAAATCCCTACAATTAACAGTTCTTGATTTACTCCAGGCTTTAGTACACTAACATTAATCTGTTAATTTTAGATTCTATCACAAGTCAGGGACTAAAAGGAATTCAAAGATGGATTCAGAAATGGACTCATCCCTCAAATAGCTCCACCCATTGGGGAAGACAAAAGTAAGAAAGTTTTACAAAGGCCTTGATGGGACCAAAATCCTTTGGGTGGGCAAATTTAAAATACATCAAATGGCACCCCAGAATCTTGGACTGATCTAACTCTCCAGTAGGTGGCCAAACACTAAAATTTAAGTTAGGGTAACTGAATTGCAGACTGCTAAAGTTACAGTGTCACAATCATCAGACCCAAATCCTGAATGCCTATCCTAGTAAGCCTATTTCCAGGACAAAGTTTAGGATCCCATTTTTCATCAATCTAATAATATAATTACTTAACTGATCATATTATGGTACTATCACAGTGAAGTAGAGGGAAGATACTTTATGGTCTTCTCACACATCAAGCAGTTAAAGCCAGTGGTTCATTAATTCAGATGTTCATATAGATAACCTAGCTTTGGTTCCTGAGTTACTCTACAGACCTAATCAGAGACAGACAGGTACCATCTGAGTATAAACAAGATCACACTTTAAATGTTAGTCTGCTTATTACCTCCTCTGGACAACTGACTGAGGTGTCTAAGGTCTAAGATAAACTCAGAGTGTTTATCTTACTAGCATTAATCTGTTAATTACTAATTACTAATATAAATTACTAATTACTAATACAAATTCTCAGAGTGGAGTATTTGTATTCGTATTGGTAGCAGTGGGATATAAATTTGCATGGGTCCGTGGTCTTCTTGGAGTGTTTGCTTCTAACATAGTTAGAACTTGAGATGTTTAACGTAGTTAAACTTGGGGTGTTTAATGACTGTAATTTAGTAATGGGACAATATAAGAGCTCATCACATTAAAACAGAAATACTTGGGAAACCCATCGTTTTTAATAGCTTGCCATCTGCTTGGCTCTTACCAGCAATGGATTTATCCTGCCTAGTACAGATGATATTGGGGCTAAAATAATAGATTATACAATGGATTTCTGAGCTCTTTACTGTTATTAATTTGCAAGCTTGTAAATGAACATTTCCTAACATAAAAATAAATTATTTTTCAACTCTTACCCCAAGTAAGGTTACTATGGGCACCACAGAATATCCATTCTGGCATCAACAGATTGAGTTAAGATCACCGGATATCTCTCCAAATGAAGAACCTCAAACAGAGTTTACCAGCTTTGCCACTGTGCTAGCAGTAGGATGCTCTTTTTTGCCTTGCTGGGCCCACTAGTTTAATCCTTCAGGAAGAGAAAATTTAGAGGGACAAGGACTAAATCATTTTCTTCTGAGAACAGCATTTTCAAATGGCAGCCCCCGGGTCCTAAGCACCGCCGCTGCTGACCAGAGCTAGAGGTGCCCTCTGTGCGCAGCAGGGTCTCTGGAGCCCTAGTAACTGGACATGGGAAGGCAGAAAGGAAACTCCCACTTACAGCCAGGTACCACTCAGGTGAATTAGGCAGGCCGGATCCTAGAGGAGAATCCGGTAATCATGCTTGGGAAGGTTTTAGCAAACGCCGCCGTTTCCCATTTAGCCAGAGCAGGACGCATAGGTCACAGGCCAGAAGTTAACCAGTTACCCAGCCTGCACTTTGTCCCCTAGCCGTCTGCAGCCCAGGGACTGAGGTGCACTTGGCTGCTGAAGAACAAGGTTGGCTGGAGCAGGAGACAGGAGTTGCTACCGCCCTGGAACTGCAGGCGGAGGGAGCACAACGACCCGAACCACAGCTCCGGACAGGAAGCCGGAGCCCAGCCGGTTTGGCTCCGGGATGTGGCGTCCCCGAGCCCGCAAAGGCTGCCCCGGCTCTGCTTTGCCCTTTCGCCTGAGGGCAGCGTCCTGGCACGGCAGCCCCGCGATCGTGCACCCCAGTTACCCAGCCAAACGCTCTCTCGCCCCTTGGCGACATCCCATTCACCGTAGCAGCACAGACCCCAGTCTCCAGCGCCGGGACAAACTTCCTCCCTCCGGGTCCCCGGGCCGGTAGTTGGAAGCTGGCTTCCCCACTGGTCCCTTTGCTGCTCTGGCTAGGAGAGCTTTCTCTGCCCCTCTCCAACCTCCAGTCACTAGTGCTCAGCGGTCCCCGCTCATCCTCTCCAACAAAGCCGGGGCCCCGGAGGAGACCCGGCCAGAGACTGGGACTGGCGGCTGGGGCACTGGAGCCCTGGCAAGGCATCCACGCCCAGGCGAGCGCAGCGAGAAGGGGCGGCGGGGACCAGGCGAGGAGAGAGGGGAAGAAAGTGTCCTGCTCAGGGCGCGAAAGCCTCCTGGGCTAATCCTCCTCGCCCAGCTACCCTTGCCCAAGCGCATCCCGTAGTCCCAGAGGGACTGGGCAGGGCGGAGGGCGAAGCGGTGCCGACCCTGTGGCCTGATGGACCAACCGCTCCCTTACCTCTGTCCAGAGTAAGCGGCTGGACCACTGTCAATGTCGCCATGTCTGCCATGGGAGCCGAAGTGACGCTCGGCTTCAGCATCAGCAGCCGCTTGTAGTGAGAAAAAGAGGAGGAGATTGGGGGCGGGGGTGGAGAGGGAAGACGGAAAGGAGGGGGAGGAGGAGGAGGAGGAGGAGGAGGAGGAGGAGGAGGAGGAGGAGGCAGGAAGGTGGTGATGGAGAAGAAAGCTTGGGTGGGTTGCGAGCCAGATGGAGACTCGACTGTTCCGCGCGCGGGGAATCTTCAGTGGCGGCGCCAAGCAGGGTAGGTATCCGCGAGCGCCCGCATAACCAGGCGCTGAGAAAGGAACACTCAGCCCCACAACTTTGCTCACCCACCCATCAAGAGCGCTGGCTGGGTGTAGCTGCTTAGCCGTCTTTCAACTTTCCACCCAAGCACAACGGTCAAAACGCACTTGTGCACAGAGGAAGAGGACACGGAAACCGGAGAGACAGTAGAGAGAGGTGGACAGAGTGTTTTCCAGATTAAGGAAAAAATATACAACCTATTATTTCCACATTCCAGAGAAGAAACACCTCTAGCTATGGGGGATGTTGCTACATAATTGTAGTTGCTGTTAATTTCTGTTGAAGCTTTTTTAGAATGTCCACTCCTAACAGTACAAGGCAACTCACTGATGGCCAGGATTCTATAAGTGTTCATTTAGGCGCTGGGTATATTGCCTAGGAAATAACTTGCCTTGACAACTAAACTTCCTTAAAGTGTCTTAAAATTAAAAACCAATTTCTATCAGTGAAAAATATTTTCTAGGACTCTTTCACGTTAATCTAGAAGAAACTTGCATTCAGAGGTGTTATTTATCGATTAATTAGCATATGTGTCAAGAATTGGGCCATGAATATTACATACCATTTGCTACATCTTAACCTGGGAATTCATTCTTTTCTCTGCAGCCTCTGAATTAAGGGGAGATAATATTAAAGGGATTATTTCAGAGTCAGTTGATCAGGATTGTTACTGAAGCCTTCAAATATTGACTATGGGCCTTTATCCCAACTTTCAAAAAATTTTCACCAACCCTCCTTTCTTTATCAAACCACGAAAGAGCACAAAGAAACCTGGTCTAGGCATAACAGAGACGAATGGGCGCAATGCTCGGATGATGATATTATCCTTCCTTGTGACAGCTAAATCATCATTGTGACTACCAAGAGACTCTCAGAAGCAGACATCGGGTTGCAGCAAAGTGTTTGCCTATGATCAATGCCATGTTCTTCTAATTACGCCAAGAGGGGGAAAGCCGCAGACGTTCAGCAAAGATTGAAAATGTCAAAGATGACTGGCCATCTATCTGTTCAACAGATTTTTTAAAGACACGTTGAAAGTAGTAGTCCAATATCTTAAGTGATTTAGGAAGAACTTGACTGTGAAATTCAACTCCTCACCACCATCCCACAAACTCACAGTCCCTTGTAGATCCCCAGTTTTTTCATCTGCCAAACAAGGGAACAGTTTCATTCCGTTGCACAGTCAGTGATCAGGTAATAGGAGAAAACTGATTCTGTTTTGCAAGGTCACTGATATTTCTGAGCTTTTGATGGACCTATAGAGAAGAACACACTCCAAAGTCATAAACATACAAGTAATATTATATGGACTGAGTGGGATACGTTTATACACTTAGGAATACACAGAGACATATGTGTGTGTATACGTGTGTGCGTGTTTGTGTAAAATAATATTTGGAGAAATAGTACGAATGAGATGGGCAGTACCTGGGGAAGATTAGAGGTAGAAAATGGAAATTATGTAATTATTTTTTTGTCATTTATTCATTTATTTACTTACTTATTTACTTTTTCTCCTTTATTTTTTATTTCTTCAAGTTACATCTCAATCGCAATCCCCTCCCTATTCCCCCTCCAGTCCCACCCTCCCACCCTCAACCCTCCATCCTCTTCCCTTTTTTTTTTCTTTTAAGTTTAAGGTATATCTTATTTCCCCCTACAGTTTCTCCTTTCAGTCCAACAAATGGCTCTTTCTCTTATAGTAATAAATACAATACAGTACAACAGAGGTAATTAGGACACAGTTATGAGGGTTATATGGCTTAACATACATTCCCAATGACCAGTCCATATGTATTTGGTACCTGACTTTAACATTCTACTATCTAAACATCTCCATGAGTTTAAAGTTCTATATCTGACTCAACATTCATACTAATTGCAACACAATTTTAAAAGTATCTTCTTAGATGTATAACACTCTCTTGACTCCTAAGCAACTCAAAATTTAATTATGAGACTTTATCTATCTGTTCTTCAGTCACCTCAGACACCTGAGAGGGATAAATATATCTGATTTTATAGGAAGTATAGGGTCTGCAGCTTCCCAAACCAAGAAATGACGTACCAGTGGCTGCCTGGACAGTTCCCATTTTCTCTCCATACATTACAGCATCAATCTTCAGTCATTTGGCCCCATTTCTCTGACAGACTTTGATTGTAGAGCAGGGGTTATGAAGGACTTACCTACCCTGTCTTGGCAGAGCTAGGCTGTCGACTTACCTGCTTCCAGGTTTTGTCCTTTTTGGACAGCATTCTGTCTACAGTTGGAGCAAGGGGCTTTTCCTACCAAGAGATAGGCTTGCGACTAATTCAATCATCTTCCACTGGAGATTCTTCGATGCTCATCTTCTACTTGGAGGAGAATAGGGGGTGCTGTCAGGAGTTGATATGTCTTGATATAAAAAAAATCTAAAATTACGAAAACATCGTTGAATGCCATATTCTGCAGCTCTCTTGAGGTTTTTGAAGAGGCCCTATCTATCTCTTATATTAGGGTAAGCAGATGTTTCTTGTCTCTTAACAGGTTTATTTCTGATTAGCTTAGCAAGTAACTATAATACGCTGTCATAGTACCTAACAGAATGACTGGCTTGCATAACCATTAGTTTGCATTTCTTAATTATCCTAAACAGTTCATGACAGTTAGTAGTAAAAGGCTGAAACATCACATTTCATTTTTTTCTTTACCTCCTAACCCTTCCATCCCATTTCTCTGGGGTGGGGTGTCCTTATATAACAGTCCCTCATCTCAGTTGAGAGGTCGTATGAGGGCCAAGAGCCTCTTCATTCACTGGGGATCTATGAAGCAGTACCATCAGTGAAAAGTGTCCGTTGCCTGGGAGAGAGAACTACTAAACAAACAAATCAATAAGCATTCAATAGACAAAAAGACTAAAAAATAGAAAAAAATATAACTGATATATAAAAAATAAATAAAAAATTAATGTTAAAAATAAGAAGTCTATGTCCAAGTTCCCTTTGGTGTGTTATTTGTAGTATTGATACCATCTACTATATAGCTAAAATCTTACTATAAGTGAATAGATGCCATATGTGTCCTTCTGAGTCTGGGTTAGTTAACTCAGGA
Organism: Lophiomys imhausi; assembly: GCA_907164525.1. Taxonomy (NCBI): domain Eukaryota; kingdom Metazoa; phylum Chordata; class Mammalia; order Rodentia; family Muridae; genus Lophiomys; species Lophiomys imhausi. The sequence continues at coordinate 1,427,987 of CAJQZJ010001166.1, forward strand.
TGAGCTTTTCTAGTTCCATCCATTTGGCTGCAAATTGCATAATTTCATTGTTTCTGATAGCTAAATAATATTCCATTGTGTAGATGTACCACAGTTTTTAACCCATTCTTCGGTTGAGGGACATCTGGGTTGTTTCCAGTTTCTAGCTATTACAAATAAGGCTGCTATAAACATAGATGAGGAAACTTCCTTATGATTCTGAGAAGAGGCATTTGGGTGTATACCCAGAAGTGGTATGGCTGGGTCCTGAGGCAGAGCTATTCCAAGTTTTCTAAGATATCGCCAGACTGATCTCCACAGTGTTTGCACAAGCCTGCACTCCCACCAGCAATGGAGTAGGGTAGGTACCCCTTTCTCCACACCCTCGCCAGCATGTGATGTCATTTGAGTTTTTGATCCTAGCCATTCTGACAGGTGTGAGATGGAATCTCAGAGTCGTCTTGAGTTGCATTTCTCTGATGATTAAGGATGTTGAGCATTTCTTCAAGTGACTCTCAGCCATTAGGGATTCCTACTTTGTGAATTCTCTATTTAGCTCTGTCAACCATTTTTTTGATTGAATTATTTGGTTTCTTGGCATTTAATTTCTTGAGTTCTTTGTAGATTTTGGATATTAGCCCTCTGTCAGATGTGGGGTTGGTGAAGATTTTCTCCCAGTCTGTAGGCTGCCATTTTGTTCAAATGACAGTGTCCTTTGCCTTACAGAAGCTTTTCAGTTTCATGAGGTCCCATTTATTGATTGTTGATCTCAGGTCCTGAGCTGTTGGTGTTCTGTTCAGGAAGTTGTCGCCTGTGCCAATTAGTTCGAGGGTTTCTCCCACTTTATCTTTTAGTAGATTTAGTGTGACTGGCCTTATGTTAAGGTCTTTGATCCACTTGGACTTAAGTTTTGTACAAGGTGATAAGTATGGGTCTAGCTTCATTCTTTTACAAATGGACATCCAGTTGGACCAGCACCATTTGTTGAACATGCTGTCCTTCTTCCATTGTGCCGTTTTGGCTTCTTTGTCAAAAATTAGGTGGCCATAGTATGTGGGTCTATTTCTGGATCTTCAATTTGATTCCATTGATCTTCTGGTCTGTTTCTATACCAATACCATGCTGTTTTTACAACTATTGCTCTGTAGTACAGCTTGAAATCTGGGATGGTAATACCTCCAGATGTTTTTTTATTGTACAGGATTGATTCAGATATTCTGGGCTTTTTGTTGTTCCATATGAAATTGAGACTAGCTCTTTCCAAGTCTATAAAAAATTGTGTTGGTATTTTGATAGGAATTGCATTGAATCTATATATGCTTTTGGTAGGATGGCCATTTTTATTATGTTGATCCTACCTATCCATGAGCATGGGAGATCTTTCCATCTTCTAAAGGCCTCTTCCATTTCTTTCTTCAAGGGCTTGAAGTTCTTGTTGTACAGGTCCTTTACTTGCTTGGTTAGAGTTACGCCCAGGTATTTTATGTTGTTTGTGGCTATTGTGAAGGGGGTTGTTTCCCATATTTCTTTCTCAGTCCTTTTGTTTGTTGTATAAAGAAGGGCTTCTGATTTTTTTGAATTAATTTTGTATCCAGCCACTTTGCTGAAGGTTTTTATCAGCTGTAAGAGTTCTCTGGTGGAATTTTTGCGGTCACTTATGTATACTATCATATCATCTGCAGATAGGGATAATTTGACTTCTTTGTTTCCAATGTTTATCCCCTTGATGTCCTTTAGTTGTCTTATTGCTCTAGCAAGAACTTCAAGTACTATATTGAAGAGATATGGTGAAAGTGGACATCCTTGTCTTGTCCCTGAGTTTAGAGGAAATTCTTCAAGCTTCTCACCATTTATTTTGATGTTGGCCACTGGCCTGCTGTATATTGCCTTTATTATTTCTAGGTGGGCAGTACCTGGAGAAGATTAGAGGTAGAAAATGGAAATTATGTAATTATTCTTTAAAAATTAAGGAGATTTTTTTTTTAAAGGATATACTTTGTGGTGCTGCAGAAATGGCACTACAGTGTTTAAGAGCAGGTACTGTTCTTGCAGAGGACTCAAGTTCAGTGTCTACTTCATATATCAGATGGCTGACAGTTCTAATCCTCTAATTACAGCTCCAGGGTTCTCTGACTCCTCTGGCCTCCTCAAGCACCTGCACTCTCATGAACAGACCAACAGAGACACTTACTTAAATATAAAATAAATTTTAAACAAATGAATACTTTTGAGAGTACTTTGAGAATATTTTTTATTAGTAGTATATTATTAACTATTTATTAGTTTAAGGACTATACTAGGGACTAGTCTTACACAGGCTGACAAGGTTTAGCCCTCTACCTTTCTACTTAGTCCTGGTTATGTGACGAACAATGAAAAATGTTTCACATTCTGTGTAGCAAGTGCCCTAAGTACCATAGGAAGAGGGCATTGTGGGAGGTAGAGAAGGAACTAGTAACTCTAAGTGATCACCAGTATACACATGCCCTAAAAGAGGAAACAGGAAGATGAAATCCAATTGTCTGGGTTGATGTCAATTGTCTGGGTTGATGAGAATGTGTTTCAGGGTTTTGTTAAAAAAAAAATCAAAGTTCATTCAATAACTGAGGATGGAAAAATACCAATTCCTTGGCCATTAATGTAGCTCTTTAAACAAAATTCTTGATTAGAAATGTGTACATCAGCAACTTGATTCATCCATTTAAGAGCCTTAAATATACCCATTTCAATATAAAATTCAGATTGTGAGGTTTACAATGGCAGGATTCCTGATTTTTGTTTCCCAATGATACTCCAACACAAACATTTGCTAACACATTTCTTAACTTGTTCTGAGTGCCTTGGTTGAGTATTTACCATTTTTTTCTTTTCTTTTCAAGAACTAAAAGAGGAAGCATCATTCACCAGGTATACATCAGTTATTACTCTTAGTATTGACAAATTTAATATATTCTGTTCATGTTTAAATACTAGAAAATGATTAGTAAGTCAGCAAGCATAACCAATTGTTTTCATTAAATTTACTCTTGAACTAGCATTTGTCATTGTCTTTCTGAGACACGGAAGACAAAGTAAGTGTTGTGAATTTCTTCTTGTGCTTGGATATATATGTCCATGCTCAAGGCTCATGCACAATTGTCTTGTCACTGCAGCTCCATGCTTTCTGTCTCATCAAAGTCAGTGTAGCTGATTGATTCACATGCAGGGTTTTTTTTTCTTTTTTGAAAATTTCTATTAAAGCTGTTGAAATATATGCAATTGCATTTTAGTCATGGGTGTTTGGTTTCCCAGTCATTATCCTATTTACTTAGTAGATATACTAGTAGTTTGCTGCACTGGTAAGAGAATTTTCAATAGACTTAATTTAATTTTATAAACACCTCATTAAGTACGTTGTATGCTAAGGTTTGACACTGTGTTCAATATTCTCCCAATCTTTCCAGTCCAGAAAAGTAGATATTTTTATCTAATTTTGGAATAATATAAATAAATTAAGGTTCAGATATGTTAACTACTTGCTTCGTAACATCGGCACTTACACAAAGGAGCCTCTCTCTATGTTTATGGGAAGAACAGCTAACACTTTACCTTATTGAATATTTAGTCTTTCAAACGTCTATTTCAGAATCCTAGGTGTAAGTCTCATTCATATACTCTCTTCCCACCCCACCTCTAGCCACTCTTCTCTCGCTTTAGTTGCTGTCAGAAGTAGGAATGTAGGAATGCATGGAGGCAAACATTTAAACCAATACATCTAATAATAAAGCAACTGTCTGCTTTGAAATATAAAATGTGTTTGTTAGAAATTTCATTCAAAGCTAGTTAAGTCTTCTTCCCTTAATTGAATCTTTTTAAATTACATGGCAGAACCAAGAAAAGGTTTGCAAAATTCATTAGCTTACCAAGAAAATATGTTTAGTCAAGTTTAAATGGAATATAATAAGCACAGTTTCATATGAGAGAAAGGGCACCTTTGAACTGAAACTCTATCAGACCCAATGTTAGAAGTTGTTTTTGACTGATTCAAGGTGTCACGGTAGCTCTCTTAACTCACATGGCTTTGTCAAAATAGCATTAAATTACAATGAAGAATCGTCCTACACTTCAGCATGTAAATGTTTTAAACTCATCATTTGAATAATATCTAACCATACTTATTTTCTTCTTGTAACCATTTGTCTGTGGCTTCAATGGATTCGTTGTATACTTGCTAAAAGCCAGACACTGTTCTAGGCACTTGAGATAATGAAATGTATAAAAGAATAAATTAGGGAGTAAGTACTATGTAGAGAATGAAAAAGTTGGCAATTAAATTAGTTCTAGAACAATTTCAGGTTTACTAAGGACAGAAGTAGAAAGTACCACATCCTGGAGAATAAGTGAACCAAGTCAGGGGACCAGATAGATATATTTGGCTAAAATGAAGAGTTTGTTGTAGGCTATCAGAAATAACAAGTCGTTGAGAGTCCAAAAGAGGAAAAATAACATAATTAACAGAAATGTAATGAAGCTTTCACTCCATGCCAATTACAACACAAACCACAAATAAAAAGGAACGTTAAAGGGGGATATTGTTTAGGAATTTTTACATTAAATCTTGCTAACAACAGAATGAAAAGTTACTAATTCAGACTTGAATATCAGAAAATTAAAGATGAAATGAAAATATTAAAAGTCAATTCTCATTATTTTTAATTTACCTCAAATTAATAAAAACAATTTTAAAGGGAGGAAAGCTGAAATTGGAGTAATTATCTTCAGTTGTAGGATGTTACCTGTGTTTTCTCACATCATTGTGATGTAAGTCATTAATATACATTTTTACTTTGCTTCTGTGTGTGGGATAAGCGTGATTTATGACTATAAAGTCTTCCTGATTTGTGATTATTTTGTTTACATCTATTTGGTTCATATAATAGGAAATGATTTGAAATTATCTTTGATTATCATCTTTAGTTTATTTTGTAATTGGCATGAAGTGAAAAGTTCATTTAAACTGCACATCAGTTTGAATTCACAGTTTAAGTTATAAGTGATATTTTAATGAAGAAATTTAAACTCAAAGCTTTTAAGTTTCTTTTTTATTGTGTACCCCAACCTCACATTTTCCTAACTTCCTATTTATGTCTCTTAGGAGAGCACGGGGGGTCAAAGGCATACAATAAAGAACAAATACAAGAGATATTATATGCAGCTCATCTTTTTTCATATTTCTTATTATTTTGTTTCTTACAAATATTTAACATTTTAAAATCACTATGAGCTTAAAGTTTTTAGTTTACTCTGAGTAAAAGGTTGTGTTTGTTTGCTGTGCCAGATTCTGTCAAGTGGTAAAGGTCTACACAGTTACAAGCTCTGTGCTCTACCACTGACCTATTAAGCCACAGCCCCAGACATCCCTGAGTCAAAGATTTTACATATATTCAATGTACATTACCCACCTGCTGTATACCAAGAATTAATCTATGCATTTGTTTAGTTTTGATGAAGGGAGAATAAAAGAATATAAGCCACCAATACACTAGATAAATTTAGGTAGAGGTAATAGTAAATATTGGTTCTGTAAGACCTGTTTTATGTATTTTATCTGAGAAACATTTCCAGGCATGTCTCATTGATATTTTTATACTAGCCACAATGACAGCAGATGCTATAAAGAAAAAGTTTTCTCTCTCTCTTTTTTTTTTCCCCTGGAAAGCCAATTATTATGCCCTTAGGACTGGGCCCAGATGGTTCTTTGAAGGAGAATGGCCCCCATAGGCTCATATACTTGCATTAGTTCTCAGTTAGTGAACTGCTTGGTAAGATTAGGAGGTGTGTCCTTCTTAGAGTAGATGTGTCTTTTGTTGGAGTAGGTATGTCCTTGTTGGAGCAGGTGTGTCATTGGGGGTGGGCTTTGAGATTTCAAAACCCATGTCAGGCCTGATGCTGCTCTCTCTGCCTGCCTGCCTGAAGATCAATATCTCTGTTACTGCTGCAGAACTGTACCTTCCTGCCGCCAAGCTCCCTACCATAATGATGATGGAGCAGCCCTTTGAAACCATAAGCAAGTCCTTAATTAAGAGCTTTCTTTTTTAAGAGTCGCCTTGGTCATGGTTGCCTTGGTCATGGTGTTGCTTCTCAGCAATAATAGAGTGACCAAGACAGACAACGAGAGTCACATTATACTTGATAAAGCTGATTTTTAAACAGCACAACCATACTATTCTTGATATGTTCCTTACTGACCAGGACACTGGACTGGGGATAGAGTTAGAGACAAGAAATCTTCATGTTTTTTTTTGTTGAGAGGTTTATGAGATAATTGGGATGGATCTAGAAGCATAAGATTACCATGTGATGTATCCTCAAGAATTGATATCATAGATTTGTATGTTTTAAATGTATACAGAAACAAAAAGAAAATCCATACTGTGAACTGTTTTGGACATTGTTTTCTTTCAGGAGAAACTAGGAATATTTTCTTTCCTGTATGTAGACGATAAGATGATTTTTCCCTTAGAGCATGAAGACACACATTTTCAGACTTTGATTAGGAGCAATTAAGCAGGAAAGATATTCTAAAGGCTTCCTTGGAAAAGTAAGGAAGGCAGTAATGACTCCATTGAATTTCCTGTGATGCTGAGAATTTATGGTGATGCATTAACCACCTCCTTGACCATTAACAAAGACCCTGACTACTCTGAGGCTTTGTTTTGTATTTCAGCTTAGTTTAATTTTCATTACATTTATTCATTTATTTGTGGGGTGTTTATGTGTTTGAGGGGAGGGATGTGCAAAAGTGCCAGGGTGCATGAGTGGAGGTCAGAGAACAACTTGCAGGAAGTTGTTTCTCTACTTCCACCATGTGGGTGCTAGGATTGAATTTAGGTCATCAAGCTTGTCCACAAACATGTTTACTTGATGAACTACCTCCTGGGTCCATATTTTAGTCTCATTTAAAAGAGGATTCAAATATCTTTCTCTTGAAAAGCACCTAAACTTGTGGTTTTAATATCTTTAAATCTAGACTACCTTATTCAAGCCGGTAACATAATTTTCCTCTAAATTTGGTACTATAGGATTAATTAAGGATATTGGGAGGAAATGGATGTATGGGCCATTTTAGAATTCTTCTCACATTCACAGTACAATAATTGGAGTTGGTAACAAAATTTATACTGAAATCCTGAAAAACCTACATTTCAGTAATTAGCAAGTTTAAGAGCTAAACTTGTCATTGACATGACCAGCACATTTAGAAGAATTCCACAGTTGGTTTTAGCCTCTAATGTTATAATTTAGAAGAGGAAAATGCTACGATTCTAATATTGTTTTTCTGGTCCAAACATGAAGCTTAAAGAATTTCTCAAATATATTGGTGAGAGCAAATTACCCTTCTCTAAAATGGAACTCCTCTCTCAGCGTGTTGTCTTTCTAACTCTTCTGGGCCTGGTTGAACTCCTGCCATTCAGTCAGACCTTTCTAGAGCCTGATTCTCCTGTGTCCCAAACCCCTCTGGGTCTGTACAGATTCTCAAGGCAGATAAATCTGCTTCCCAAAATGCAGTGTCTCTGAGAACTTTCTTCCTTCCAAGATTTTTTTTTAATTTAGTTTTTTATTCAGATAGTCCACTGGTGTATTGGATCTACTTAAGGTTTTATTATAGCTTCTTGGAAATATTACTATGAATGCAAAGAAAAAGATAAATGAAAGTTTTAACTCTGCACTAGTGTCTCATGGTACCTATTATCTAGGATATGGCATGGATCAATTATGCCAGACCAAGTATAATAACTATTTTTATGTAAACTCTCAAGGCAGAGTTGTCTTCCATAGTGGAGAGAATAGTAATGCCTCATGCCCTTACCTAGGTAAGATAAGGTAGGTACAGAATTCTGGTAAGCTTTTATTTACCCTATCAATTCTTTTTTTTTTCTTTCTGTTTTTTTTTTTTTTTTTTTGAGACAGGGTTTCTCTGTGTAGCCTTTACTGTCCTGGAACTCACTCTGTAGACCAGATTGGCCTTGAACTCAGAGATCTGCCTGCCTCTGCTTCCCGAGTGTTGGGATTAAAGTGAAGATTGGGTGAAGGTGTGTGCCTTCACCATCTGCCATAGTCAATTTTATTTTTGTTAAGGATTTTGCATTGAAAATTTAAGGATGAGTCAGTGCATGTGATAAACAATCCCAGGATTATCCCAAAATACCACTTACCAGGAATAAGCAATAACAAAGCCTTTTCAGTGTATAGGTATGTTGATGTGTATGTGTGTGTGACACCTCCTTAGATAAAAAAGGCTCAACTACACATAAAAAGCTCAAATAAGATTCCGATACATATATTTTATTTAATTCCAATAATATTGTTATATTTATACAAGCAGCACTATGTACTCTTTCCTACTTTCAAAATATTTCAGCAAAGTCTTTCACATGTTTCAGATTATTACTAAAATTTTACTTTCAAACAGTACACCTCAAAAAACCCAATTTTTAAAATTTCTATTGCACTGAGTGATAGCTTGGTGGTTAAAATTGCTTGCTGCCAAACATGAGGATCTGAATTTGGATCCCTAGAACCCATGATAGAAGTGGAGTGTGGGCAAGTACCATAGCCAGCAATGGAGAAGGGGTATAAAAGGATCACTGGGGCTTGTTAGTTACCAGTCCATTCACAAACAGCTAGTTGAAGGTTCAGTAATAGACCTGCTACAATGGAATGAAGAGGAAAATGATACAATAAGATATCAACAACTGCCTCTGAACTCTGTGTAAGTCACAGGTGTGTGCATCCTACCTATCACACACTCACGGTATCCTTCTATCTATATCTTCTTTATGAATGTGAGTTCTACTTATTTGTGGCCTTCTACCCTTTAATTCCTCAGTGGAATGTCCCTATTTCCAGTTATATAATTCAGGATAATATAATAATAATGGTTAATAATAATAATGCCTGTGGCCAGCTTATTGTGACCTTACCATATGCTTGTTAATGTATGCCAGTTGATTCCTCTTATCCATATCACAGTGATTTTAATATTTTAAGTCTAAAGTGATTAGAAGAAAACATGGTTGCCATAGAATGATCACCAGTTTTCATTTAAAATGTATATCATACACTTTCCAGAAATATAGTAAAAGTGATGACGTTAGTTTTCTGCTAAGAAACCAACAGTGCATACGTCTAAAGAAAGATAAAATCTACAAGCTTAAAACTTCACTTAAATTTTTTAAGCTTACAGATAAAACCACATATATTTATCATGTGCACATAATATCTTAAATAATCTAAACATTGTGGAGTAAGTGTGTGTGTGTGTGTCCTACATAATGAATATATGCATTGTTTCACATAGTATTTTCATAATTGAATATTTTATATCCAGGATCATAGCTTGCTTGAAAAATGTTATTTCTTTTCAACTTTAATTTTCATGTTGTGCAATAACTCTCAGAGCGATATTTGTGTGTGTCAAGTGTTTGTATGGTTTTCATATGTATGATGCGTTGGCATTTGTGCATACATAGGTGCACATCTGTGCATCCCTTTGCAGGCCAGAGGAGACCATAGGAGGCCATCAGATGTCTTACTCTATTGGTTTCCTCTTTATTCCCTCAAGATAATGTCTCTTATTAGACCTGCAGTTAGAATGATACCAAACCCAGCAGTTCTGTCTTGACCCACCAGGCACTGTGATGGACGTGCACATGGACTTCTATGTGGACACTGGTATCTGAACTCATGTGCTTCACGCTTGTGCAGCACAGCATTCTTACCCATGGAGTCATCTCTTCAGCAACTCGATTTTGGTTTTGTTATTCCATTTCCACGGAAATAAATAATATAGGAGCACACCAAAGCTGCAGTGAGATGCTGAAGTGCCTCAATTTTCAAGTAAAAAGAGGCCTGCCTCATCAATTAGCTAAAATGTAAAATGTTAAACAATAAAGAATATGATTTTGTTAATTGTAATTCTAAGAATATTTTAAAAGCTAGTGCACGCACTGCTCTCTACTGGCCTTATCTTTACTGCAAGTATAACCATAGCCAGTGTCGTATTTGTGGTTACATGAGGTGATGAATTCTGTTTATTTCAAAGTGCTCATAGAATTTAAGTTCTATTGATTTGTGCAAAATGGCCATGTATATTATGCTTAGATATGCGGAATAACTCCTTGTATTTTTATAGTAAAGTCAGTTGAGAAGTCTGTAAATACATAGTTAACAAACATACTTACAGCTAATTATGTCCTAAAGAGAAAATACAAAATGATGGATACAGACCATAAGTTTCAGGCATAATGTATTTCAGTCTAGCTAATAAACTGGCAGTGGCCAACATGTTTGCTTGCTTGTTCTCTCTTGAAACAAGTGAAGGCCTCTGAGGAGCAGGGTGGGTGGCTATGCATATTCAGCAATTTACATTGTGGCCACCACAATAGACTCCTGCTTCTTTTTCCTTCCCATGTCACCTCCCTTCAAAAACTTCAATAGTGTTATTTGAATGCATAGGAAGGTTTAACATTAGTGGTTATGAAACTCCGAGAGAGAGAGAGAGAGAGAGAGAGAGAGAGAGAGAGAGAGAAAGAGAGAGAGAGAGAGAGAGAGAGAGAGAATCTTACTCATTTTATAATTTCATGATTTCATATTAGGTGTTTCAGCAAGCAATGAAGGCAAATCAGCATTCAATAATACTGCATACGGTCAATGTCCCAAAGCGATTTCTGGTATTTGTGGAATTATTACTCAGTTAAAAACAGTTACAAATGCTGTTAAGTCAGGAAAAAGTATGTGGTGTAATTTTTACTAGTGTGTAAATTGATCTGAGGGTTCAAACGGTCCAGAAAAACACACTAGGGGTTTACGGTTGAATTCCAGGGGAAATGGAAGGCAATAATGAGGTTATATGAGAGAGTAAATGGAACAAACATATTTTAAAAGAATTACTTGATTCTGTAAAGTGATTGGGGCACAGGAATAAGGTCTAAATTTGAAAAGAATCATTTTAAAAAGACATTCAAGAAAGCAGGTAAGAGAGATTTGGTGTCTTGAACCAAGACAATGGAGTTGAAATTTGATAAAGTAAGTGCATACCAAACCTGTTTGGGGTTGGGGGGGTCATCTCTGACTAACCTTGGTAAAAGCTTTGAGACAAGTTAGAAACAAAGGAGACAAAATATCAGAAAAAGTTCCCAGGCTTTCTGGCACATGTGAGTAGATAAATGTTCTAGACAACAACAAATTAGGAATTGCATTAGGAAGAAAAGTTGATTTTGTCTGGGAATGCATGGAGTTTGATGGGGCTTTGAGGTAAGGAAATGGTTATGCTGTTGGTGATATATTCATTTGTAGCTTAGGGAGTTTTGAACTAAATCGATAAAGTTGAAAATAATAGAATTATTTGAGGGGAGAAAACACATAAAGGACTGCTGAAGTTTAATTTAAAAATATTGTTACTATATCATGAAGTCCAATAATATTTTAAGTGATAAAGTGTGAAGAATATCCAATTTGATCATCAATGGAAAATGAAACCTGCAGAAACCACTTTAGCTCCATAACTTTTGCTGGCTCACTCAGAACAGGGCTGAGACCAGGTACTAGCCAATCCAGTGTAATTCTATTACCTTGTTCTTATAGTAGATGTTAAATTATGTAAGGAGAGGGGCAATGTTTGCTTTTCCATCATATACTCATTGCATGGCATAAAACCGATATTTAACAAACATTTGGGACATGAAAGAAATTATGTTCCAAACCAATAGCACTCAGCAGGCTATCTGCATTCTAAATATATTTTTACTGTGGAAAACTGACTCAGCATCTCTTGATTGCTCACTTTGCTCTACCATGCTCTGTGGGTACTTATGTGAAAAGTATAAATAAAACATGGTCCCTCCCTGTCCTACACAGATCTATAATTATCAAAGTCATATACAAAACAGGTTGGACATTGCACATGCCACACCATACAAGGCAGAAGAACAAAGTCATGCACAGAACAGGGAAGGTTTTCTGTTATATCATTTATACTAGATCTTCATAATTAGGAGACTTTTCAGATGGGGATAAGGATGGGCATTTCAGTAGGACAAAGCAGCATATAGCAATGTCCAACCAGCAAATTATGACATGTACTTTTTATTATTGAAGCAGCCTATGCATCTGTATCAGAACATGAAAGAAAGCAAAATATTAAAAGAATAAAATTAGAAGAAGCCGGTAGAGACAGAAATGGCAGGTGCTGGACAGAGATTGTGAGTTACACTATAAAGTTGAGAATTCATAGCAAAAGGCTTCAAAGTGATATGAAGTTTCTGATACAGTGTGGGAGCACTTATTATAAAGAAATATTTTTAGGGTTTTAACACATAAAATAATAGAGATTCAAAATTATACATACAAGTTGATGCTATTCTAATCAATTACTTGGAGTAAGAACAGATCCATTCTTTGGGTTACATTGACAAGATTTAAGTATAGCTTGATTCATCAGATAGAAGATACCCAATATCATTTCCTCCAATGTTCATCATGTGATGAAGTCCAGCTCTGGGTCTGGGCCCAGGCCAGGGCCTGAAGTAGGTGGATGCAAGAGAAGAGAGGGAAAAATCGGACACGGTGTCTTTTAGTTTCTTTCCACGACAGACAGGTCAGAGAGGAAGCACATCTCAGTATGGCTTGATCTACTCTAACAACCTGTGTCTCTTACAGGCTTAGTAGGCATGGATAGATTCATGTTGTTCCAAAACATAGATCATATCATTTTTGTCCCTGGACATGTGTCTTCACTTCCTCTTGGTCATAAGCTTAGTCATCATTGATAAATCATGACAGAACAGAGTTATCTTTTATAATCATTTTCCCTCATCAACCCCACAACCCAACAGTCGAGAGGCATATTTTGCCAATGCATGACAGCCTGTTCTCAGGCTGGTAGCTCTTGCAGTTTCAAAGGCATTAGACAGAAAGAAACTCTCCAAGCCAGCCGGGGTAGATTGTCACAAGCAGTGTATCATCAAATTTTAATAGGCAGAGTGCTAATTGTCATTAGGCCTAGGAAAAGTCTTCAGGCCAAACTGCAGTTATTATTCAATTTCTACCTCTGATCTACATTCCTTTCCTGAAATAGAAATTTTCTGGTAGAGATAGAAAGACAGGACAGACACAAAATACTGATATTTCATGAGGAATAGAGGTATTCATTAAGGGAAGCTTTAAGGAAATAATGACTAGGCTACTTCATTCTAGATGAATGAAGATAGTTTCATTTTCACTGTAGAATGAAGAGAGATTTTAAAATAATGATATGTTCATTCAGTTGAAATATGTGGAGGGAAATGAACTAGAGTAGCAGAGTGTGACTATGAAGATTCATCAGTTCTGTTGTAATTACCATTAACACCAATTTTATAATTGCAAGGGAAGCCATGGGAAACAGAACTTTCACACCATTGAACCTGCAGAAATTTTATTATCAAGTGGGAATCCTTTAACTTCTCTACCTCAGGCTTTTCACAAGTTCACTGTGGATGTCCTCCATAATAGAGTTTTGGTATATAGTGACTGGCATTTTATTCAGACTATTGGACATGTAAATAAATGACATATAAACATGTGTGACATATCTTAAGTGTATATATAGGATATAGCTTTCATTTTTGTGTAGGGTGTATATAAATGTCAGATCTACAGTGACATGTCCATCTACATCTGGTGTCAGCGGAACTTTCACACTGGCTGATGATGTAAAACATTAAGGGGAAAGAGGAGATGACAAATGAATAAGTTAACAGTTTTCTGTAAGTACAGCTCATAACTGTAGCAACGTGAGGAACTCATGCTGAGTTGATGGGAGTGTGGGTGGAGGTGAGTGGCAGGTTAATTGTTGCATTCAATATCATTCAGAAGAAAAAATGGAGATAAAATTGTAGCATTGCCTTTCAGTTTTCCTTCATCTGTATATTGTTTCTATTTTTCTCTTTTATTTGTATCTCATGTTTGATGTTCTTTCCCTTCCCTTTCTTCCTGGATTTTTTTTTTGAAAGGATTTTGTTTAAAGAAAAAAAAAAAACTTTCCAGATGACTTAAAAGGAAAGAAAATTCCACCCATCTATTCATTTTCCATACAGAGTTGGAAAGACAGTTCCATGGAAAATATTGTCAAGTTGTTCGCTTGAAAAAAAAAAGCCTTTCGAAGGGAGAAGTGAAGCTATGATATATCTCTGCTGCCTGTCATGTTGGCAGTACCAATCCTGTAGGTGATTTTAATTATTATCTAACAGGTCATTGTTCTTTCTTGGTGGCTTTCCAGCCCTTTGGGATCCACTCCTCTGAATGATTATGGATGTTTCTTCCATGTAATGAAAGAACTTCTGACTTCAAATACACAACTTCCCATACTTTCTGAATGATTTAGAGATGAATTATGATATAATCATGTGTCAAAGATACTACACCCTAACATGCCACCAACTCCAGGCTGAAAGTCTCTTTGTGTTCAAGGCCTTTAATTACTGCAAAATCTTGTTAATTCAGAAAGTTCATAGTTGTGTAAGTTAAAGCATTCTGTTTTTACTTACTGCCTATTTTCTCCCTTTCATGCTTTATCAACATTGCTCATGTCCACGTTTGTTTTTACTTGCATATTTGTAATCAACATTAATGTTAAGTGGTCATCTGATTGGCTTTGGGGATGTAATGGAGTTATAAGGGCTTTAGGATCACCAGTGGATTAATCCATTGATGACCAATTATGGATTAATGATGGATTAACACCTTCATGACTTTATTCAGGGAAGGTAGAAATTAGAAGGTGGTGCCTACTTAGAGGGAGTAATTCATGTGAGTCATGGCTTTGAAGGGTGTACCTTATGCTGAGCTTAATTTCATTCTTCCAGACTGTTTGCCAGCCATCAAGCATGGGAAACCTTGACAGGATCCAGATGTGAGTGAAGATGCGAACCTTCCTCCATCAGGCAGTGTTGCAATGAGGTTTCTCCTTTATTATTGCCCTAAAAATGGAAATCTCTGAGACTACCAGTCCACATTGTTCTTCCTGCAGTATGTCGCACTCTTAGATATTCTGTTGTAGCAACAGAAAGCTAACTGGACATTTTATTCTTCTGTTTGGAAACAATTTACACTCATGGCAAGGGAACTGTAGGTAGCAAAAATGTAATACAAAACCTTTTATGAGCTGAAGGTTGTTGTACTCCTTAAGTACAAAAGAGCATTTAGGGGCACTTTCCTACTAAACACAGGACCCTGTATTACATTTTTTGTTGCTCTGACAAAACATTAGTACTCTGTTTGCCTTAATCTTTTTATTCAATTAAGAGCCCATGAAATATTAGTACTCAATTAGGGTAATCTCATCCTGGGTGATCTAATCTAGAAAATCTCTCAAAGGCATACCCAGAGGGTTTTCTTCTATGTGATTCTGGATCCTGTCAAATACAAAACTAATATTAAACATCATACATAGGCTGTGAGTTCAATTTCAGACATAATTTTTTGTTTATTACTTCAAGTTGCATCTCCATCACAGTGCCCTCTTTGCATCTCTCCTGGTTCCACCCTTCTAACCTCTCCTTCCTCTCCCACCCATCCCACTCCTCCAGTGTGGAGTGTCCCTATCAGTCCCTCTCAGTTCAACAGTCATATGAGGGCTAAGAGCTTCCTCTCGCACGAGGGGCCTACATGGCAGCACCCCTAGGGCAAATTGGCCCATTAATAGGTAATAAAGTCTATGTTCCCGATCTGTTCCGTGTGTTGGTTGTAGGATAGTTATCCTGTACTATGTAGCTAAAATAAAATTTTAATATTATAATTTTTAATATTTGATTAATGCACCATAATTGTATACATTTATGGCCTAGTGTATGGTGGTATAGATGCATACATATGTTCTTTAGCAATTAAATCAAGTTGCTTAGCTTTTACATGATCTGAAACACAGGTAATACTGTTTATTTATGCCTCAACCTTTCAAAGAGTATATTGGAAAAAAATTTTCAATTGAATTACAAAATTTTGGGGGTATTTTATGGAAATGTATTTCATACTAAATCTATAAGGTTCTGAGATCACATGTATTCAAGATTGAGATTACTTTACCTCACAATTATACTTTTGGGGAAAAAATCAATCCATTTTTAGACAAAATCATTTTCAATTGTCATTGAACTTATAAAGGCCTGAGTATTTTCTACAACTGCAAACTTATGTTATTATATTAGTCTATTAAGCTCATGGGTAATTTTGAAGACTCCTTTTTCTGAATGGGAAGTGTGATTATTTGGTCATTTTCCCGCATATAAAATGATTTAAGTCGATTAAAATATGTTAAAATGTCTTTTTGAGCCTCAGAAATATCATTATTGATATGAGGCAAAATCTTTTCAGATGTCCACTATTGCAATGAGAATACAAATGTTTTTGCTTTTCTACAGAAGGCATCCTGGTTGAACTACTTCATCTTCTTGGCATGAAATTTCTGCTTCCTCAAGAATGTATTTAATAATACCATGACATCACTCATGAGTTGGATGTTTTCACGTGGATAAAATACAAACTTTGCAGTACGACACTGCCTTATTCTACTTGTGTAGGTTTAATGTAGAAAGTTAAAAACCAATAATTTTTACTTGAAAGATAAAATGTAAAATATAGAAACAGTAACAAATGATTCCCAAGGTTTAGGACAGACAAGCATGTGTTAGAGCCAAACACACCACTTATAGTATTTATTTATTAACTGAAAATACCACAATGACATATTCAAATTAGATTCTTATAATTGTCACCATACATTAAAATTTGCCCATTGAGTTTCTAAGATCTGAATATTAAGATATAATTTGGTGTATCTTAAATTTTTCTGCAGATTTAAGTAAAAATGTTTTTTAGTTATTTGTGTGTATAAGTTTGTATGCATGCAAATGCGTCTGTGTGTGTGTGTGTGTGTGTGTGTGTGTGTGTGTGTGTGTGTATGTGTGTGTGCATGTGGAGATCAGA
Organism: Lophiomys imhausi; assembly: GCA_907164525.1. Lineage (NCBI taxonomy): Eukaryota > Metazoa > Chordata > Mammalia > Rodentia > Muridae > Lophiomys > Lophiomys imhausi. Next base: position 1,444,970 of record CAJQZJ010001166.1, read on the forward strand.
GGTCATCCTTGGATGTCATCCCTAAGGTGTAGTCAACTTACTTATTTACTTAATTTATTTATTTATTTTAATTGTGCATGAGTGTTTTGCCTAAATCTGTGTCTGTGTTCCTCGTGCAAGTCTAGTGGCTGCAGAGGACAGAAGAAGGTAGAGATTCCCCTTGAATTGCAGTTATTGGTGGTTGTGAGGCATCATGTGGGTGCTGGGAATGAAGCCTGGGTCCTCTAAAAGAGCAGCCAATGCCCGTAACCACTGAACAATATTTGCGGTCCATAACTCTCTATTTAATTGTGTATGTTTGCCTGGGTAGTATGTTTGAATGTTTTTATGTGTGTTCATATATGAGCAGGTGCCCATGCGTGCACATAGAGGACTGAAGATGGTGTCAAGTGTCTTTCTTGTTAATTCTCCACTTTAAACTTTAGACAGCATCTCTTATGAACCCAAAGCTCTCCACTTTGGCTAGAATCACTAGCGAGTTTGTACTAGGGGTATTTCCTTTTTTCTGCCCCACCTAGGCTAGGGCTAAAGGTAGGCTGCCGTGCCCACACAGCTCTTTTGTGGATCCAAATTTAAGAAACTAGTGATTTATAAGAGGAGTTATGTCCCTAACCACCTCTCCCCTTTAAATTCCAGGTCTCTTACAGGCATGTAAATTGCTAGAAATCTGTCTCTGACCCTTCAGTGCTAGGATTACAGTGCATACAACTGTGATCTGGCTACAAAAATATTAATTCCAGGATGGGAAGGTGGCCCAGTGTATAAAGGTGCTTGCCATGGAAGAATGACCACCAAGGTTTGAACTACCAGACAGAACACACATAAAGTGGATGCTATATATCTGTAATCCGATGTTCCAAACATGAGATGGCTGGCTGGAAGAGACAAGAAGAGCCCAGAAAGTTCCTAGGCATAGTAGCAACCAACAAAGTGACCCCTCAGCAGGAAGGAAGGAAGGTAAGGACTGATGCTCAAGTTAGACTTCTGACCTCACAGGTGTGTGGTATGTGCACACCACACACACACACACACACACACACACACACACACACACACCTGTGTCAGACATGGGACTTTGTTGTTTTTTTTTTTTAATAAAGTTAAGTCTGTTGATTAGTACTCAGCCTGATTTTAAGTCAGTCTCATATTGAGCGGCATGAAAGCTTATTGCTCAGTGAAAGGGGCTAAGATGCTCATAAATAGAACCATGTACATGTTTTGTTTTTCTTTTCTCACAAACTTAGCACATGGTTATGAAGAATGAGTAATCAATAGATAGAATGAAAGAAAGAAAACAGGAAAGAGAAAACAAATGAATAGATCAGTAGAGCAGTTTCATATAGAAATAATATTTTATGCAGATTAATTTTACTAAAATGTCTAACCACTAATGAATTGCTAATGTATCTATGATTAACATATATAAACATCATGCTAAAGGGCACTGGTATCACATTACAACCTGTATGCAATTTTGCATATTAGAGTGCTTCAGAGGAGGGTTAATTTCTAAAGTTAGTAAGGCAAAAATTGCTGCTGAAATCCCTAACACTGCCAGTAAAACTCGAGGTGAGCATTCATACCTTTATGTAAGAATTTGTGAATATATTAAAGTTTGAGAAACACTGCAATATATTTAAGTGAAGAAAAGTCAAAACACTGCGTAATAATTCACCCATCACTCAGTGGAAGTGTAGCTTTAAGAGAGTCCTTAGTTTGAAATCAGCCTGCTTATTGTGAGTCCCTGATACATAACTTAGTGACTATGCAATGTTAGCCAAATCATTTAATATATCTTGTTTCATTTCCACATCTGTAAAATTCCAGTATAATTGCACCTGTGGAATAAATTGCACTAAGGAATCAAATGAGATAATCTACGAAAATGATTTGAAGCAGTATCTGGCATGCAGTAAATGTGTTTGCTATTTCTCCCAGCTTTATGATGACTATAAAATTTCTAACAGTTGACAAATGATAGATGAGAATTTTAAAATATTTCTGATGCCTGAAAATTTTACTCCATTCTATTTTAATAAATCAGCCTTTGTAAACTTAATGTACACAGACATAATTTTTCTTGGGAAGAGATAAGGAGGCAAATATTGGCCAGCACTCATTAGGTGATGTTTAGTGGATTTTAATTTAAATTTTGAATGAGTACACCAATGTGAGCACTATTCCCAGAAACACATGGAAATGACCTAAGCTGTTCGCACCTGGTCTTTCCAACATCTCAGTTCTATTTTGAGGCCCTACTGAACAGGAATCAATTCCTTGATTTTAAGTATAAATTGCAGACGAAGTCAGTCCTAATTCTCAATCCAGTTCAAAATTAAAATATACTGGTAGGGTGGCTCTGTTTCCCTAAGATCAATTAACTATATCCTACTGCAAATCGTTTCAGCTCCTACATTTTACCTGGTCACACATCGTGGATTTAAAATCTCCAAAGGAATGATTCTTCTACTTGTTTTGTTCTGGAGCTCCTGAAGTCTACTACCAAGCCTGCATACACACACACACACACACACACACACACACACACACACATACATACATACATACATGTGAGTATATATATATAAAGAGAGAGAGTGACAGAGAGAGATGAGAGACAGACAGACAGATATCCTGTTCCTGTCTTACTCATTCTTTATACTGATACTTCTACCCCTTTCTGATTATCACAGCTGTTGAGCTGGTCTCTGGTAGAGCTACTTACTAGGCATTTGCAGATTCTCAGTCTCTGCTTTTGCAAGGGTAAGGTTTCTCTTTTACTTCTGAAAGAGTGATGGAAGACTATTACATTACTAGAATAACCAGTCTGAATAACTCATTCATTCAACAAATAGTCATTCAGTACCACAACATTGGAGATCATGTAGTAACTATAACACAAGACACACCGATTTCATGATATTTATGATCTGGAAGGGAAATTTAAAATTATACTAAGAAAAGTTTGTTGTACTGTAGGCCACTGGTATGAGTCTCAAACTAACACACTTTGTAGATTGTTAGGAAAACAGTACACTCTAAATAAATATGAAATATTTATATTTATTCAAGTACATATAGTACTCTCATTTGAGTGACACATGTGGAAATTTGAAAAGTAATCTCTGTTTCCTTTTCCACTTCTGTCTGTGCATGGAGGCCAGTCAGTAAGAGTCTGGCATGTTCCCTTGGTTTTTTCATTCTGCCCGTTTGTTACATGATCACTTTAAGGTCAGTCTTTCCTCTTTAATCGGGACAATGAGAGAAACTTTGTTTCTTAGACACTGACTCTTTGTGTCACATTTAAGTACAAACTGTTATTTTTCTCATTTTTACTCATGCTAAAGAGTAAGACAAGACCCCATGCTGGCTAAAGAGTATTAAAATCATGAGGAAATATTTGACCATTTTGAAATGTCACAGCAATGTTGCTCTGGTATCCTGGTTTACATTTGCTTTTAAAATAAGAATCAATTATTGACACTAGTTACAAGTACTATTGTGACTGAGTTATTACTGTGTTTTCCAGTTTCACAAGAAATGTCTCACAGTAGTGTTTTATTTAACCATTCTTGCTTATCTGCAAGGAAGATAACAATTTTATGTTTACAGATAAGAAGAACAGTATGTGGGAGAGCAGGAAACATAACCGCTTTCTCTGGTGAGCCACATCCTAAAGCTCATCTTATTTTCCTTATCCTTTTCTATAACATTTTTCATGAAATTGAATTTAAAAATTTATTGTGGATTTTCTTAGTGAGGGTACTCTAGAGGAAAAGAACTGGCAAAGTCAATATATATTGTGAAAAGAGGGATTTTAAATTGGATTACAGGATGCATGCTTAAGTCTTAAACAGGCCATTTTCACACTGGAAAGGCTAAGAACTCAGTACTTGCTCAGCTGATGAAGCTGAATGCCTTTGCAGTCCAAACTTGACACTAATGACCTGGAGATTCCTGGAGAGCTACTGACCTTCAGTCTGTCCTGGGAGGTTGAAGAGGCTGGCTTCTGATGTCAGTGATGATGGTGGGAGCAGAACAGCAGATGGGTTAATTTTTCATAAGCTTGACACATACTAGAGACATCTGGAGACAGGGAACCTTAGCTGAGGAATCCTTTCCATCAGATTGACCTATGAGCATATCTATAGGGACATTTTCTTAATAGGTAGTTCATGAAGGGGGTCCCAGACCTCTGTGGGCAGTGCCACTCCTGGGCAGGTGGTGCTGGGTTGTATACAGACTATACATACTCCATTCCTCCCTACTTCTGTCTTAGTTCCTGTTCTCACTCCTGCCCTGGATGTCCTTGTTGCTGGACTCTAACCTGTAAGTAACTTTTGTGATGATGACCATCACAGCAACAGAAAGAAAACAGAAAATGACTTACCATCAAGAAGTGAAGAGAGCAAGCAAAGAGCCCTCCCTTTTCTTTGGTCCTCTTCATATCTAGTCTGTTGCTGGAAAGGGCTGTTCAGTATGATGAGTCTTCCTTGTCTCACTAAATCATTTGTGGACATGTGCTTACAAATCCATCAAGTGTAGATTGAAATGACAATTATGGAGAATACACCTTTGAACAACAGGTTCAAAGCTACTTCATCTGACCCCATTACAGTACCTTTTTTTTGGTTAGTTCTTTAGATATGATTGCTCATGATTGTCAATTGCTTAAAAGCCAGCTTTGCCAAGAGTTTTTAAATTGATCCAGACACTACTTTGATTAAAATTCTAGTGTCAACAAAGTAAGATATTACAACTAAAACAATGAGACTATCACTAGATGTATTTGACGTATCACTGCAATTCTTGTAAAAATTAACAGAAATATTTTCTGTGGCTTTTCTCACATATATATGTAAGTACCCTAAGAATGAAGTGGTAGTTTGAATATACCACACACCTGAAGAGATGTTTCTTATTCAATAAATTGTGCCTCTATTTAAGTTCCACGAAAATTCTTCCAGAGTTCTCAAGAGGAGAGACCCAAGGCTTCACACATTGCTTCTACTTTATTTTTGGCAGTTTCCATTACAGTTAATGGTTCCCTTTAGTTCTTGCTCTGTCTTGATGCTTTGTTCTGCTATCCAAATGCCTTTGAAAAGTCTGAGAAGTTTAGAAAATAGCAAAGGACCACATACTTTCATCTTAGCTGGCTCCTTTTATCTTAGTAATATTTCTTGTCTCTTTTCAAAATAACTTTTGACATTTTTTTGTTCTCCAAAATGATAACCGTAAGCCAGTGCAAACCATAGACACAAACACAGTGTCTCAAGAGAAGCTTGTTTGTAGCCATTTTCTTTTACAGTCTCTGGGCTCTGTATCTTTGCATTTTATTTTTAATATTCTTTTAAAATTTGCACCTTTTAAGTTTATTGTGAATATTTCTATTTAATAACAATTGAAAACTGACAGAAAATTTGCAATTTGTGTCCCAAATTATCAACTGTTCTATAAACACAATACATTGAAATTTATTATGATTTCTTTTTTATGATGATTTTTGATAATTATTATTAACCTAAATTCACTTATTTAAAGTGTGGAATTTCCAATTTTAAGAGGACCCATCAAGTTGTAGGATCTTCACTATATCTAGATTTATATGTTTCTTCATCCCCAATGGAGAGCTTATTCCAATCGGCACTCCTTATTCCAACAGATGTTGGCCCTTAACCAATCTCTCTATCTAGATTCTGAACAATTAATATGCATACAGGTTTACAATATGTATGTTTCCAAACCTGTTTTCACTTATTTTCATAGTATTTCAAATATTCTACCATTTTATAGTATTTATAATGACTTCATTCTTTGTGTGTGGTGTGATCAGAAAGCCTTCATTCCTTTGTACAGTTATGTCATTAGTTCAATCAACTGTCCAGTTAATTGGTATTTGGGTTGTCTCTAGAATCTTTGTCTTCATAAAAATGCTTCCATGACCATCCATTTATGAGTTCTTCAGTGGATATGCCTTTACTTCCCTTGAGCTTAAAACTGAGAGTGAAATCACTGTGTTGTAACCCACAATTTGAGGAATTACTGTTTCACTTTATATCTTATCGACAACATATGAAAATTCCAGTTTTTTCTACCTCCTAGCCAGCACTGGCTAGTGCACTTGTCTATTTATTGTGTCTACTGATTTGTGATGGATGTGGTATCACGTTACCCTTTTCTTTTGTACTTTTTAATAACTAGTAATGTTGAGCATCTTTTTGTGTGTTCATTGATTATTTGTGTATCTTCATTGAATATATATATTAAAATACTTTACCTCCTTTAAATTTGAATCTCGTCTTCTGTTGTTTATATGAGTTTCTTTACATAGATGTATACAATTTCCTTATATTACTTTCAAACACTTTTTTTTTCTACTTGAGTGAATTCTCTTTCCATATTCTTGGTGATGGCTTTTAAAACACAATTTTGTTTTTATTTTGATGCAGTTCAGTGTACTCTTCCTTTTCCTGAAGGGCCTCTAGCCAATCCGAGCATGGTAAGCGTGGCCCTGACAAGACTTGCCCTTCTTCTCCCCCATTCCCTCTGCCTTGCTAAAATCCCTTAGATCACATTCCTGAAACTAACCACCGAGATCTACTCTCTTATTTGGCCACTTCTTCCTCCTTCAGATTTACCAAGGTCCAGCTATCAAAGTATTAAAGTCCAGGCGTCAAAAGCCCCCTTTAGCTCACCTAATTAACATGCCGAATTAAAATTAAACACCTCATCCGAATTTGGGGTTGCTTCTTTTACCTTTTACCTTTATAAACTGCCATTTTCCTATGGGCCACACCTATCCTCTATCCAGCAGCAGTCCTTTCACCCCCTAGGACAAATACCACTTACTCATCTCCCTTGTTCCCTTCCTCTTCTCCCCTGTCCTCTATCTCTTGTCTTTGTATCTTACTCCCTGCCCTCTATCCCCCTGAGGCAAATAAATCTCCTTTGTGCTGAGAACTTTGTCATGGGGTGTCTTGAGGCTATACTGATTCTTTTCATTTTCTTCTTTCATTGTTCATGCTTTTGTTATTACATCTAAAAGACCATTGCCTAACTCAGGGACACAAAGATTTATTCCTGGATATCCTTCTAAGTGATTTATAGGTTCAGTTGTTACATTGAGTCCTATGGTCTAAGAACACTTATTTGTGATATGAGGTGTCTGGAGGAGCTTTTAATATTATTTTTTTTATATTACTTCTATGCCAAATATTTTGAAGACATGAACTATTTCAAAGTGGCTTTAATATCACCCTTGTAACTTACAGGATTCCACTATCTGCACATATTAACCTACCTTTGTTGTCATCACTATTGTAGACAGAAAAGATTGGACATTGAATTTTTAAGAACTATTTCTTCAAAAGAAATTCCTTTCCATTGAATTCTCCTGGCACTCTTGTTGAAAATAAATTGACCATAAATCAAAAAGTTTCCTTTTTCCTTCTGGAAGTTCTACTCAACTCATTTGTATTTCTGTTTTATAAAAAGCATCCCATTATTTGATTACCATAGTTCTGTAGTAAATTTTGAAGTCAGAAAATACAACATTTTTCATCTTCATTCTTTTTCAAGATTATTTTTAACTGGTCTGTGCCTTCTGCATTTCAATATGAATGCTAGAATAATATGTTAAATTCTTTAAATGAGGCAGCCATTAAAATGAGGAGTTTCATTGAACATGAAGAATAATTTGGGTGGATATTGTTACTTAATTGTAAAGAGGTATAGAAAATGGCTAATCAAGCTATTTAACCAGTATTTATATTATCATTAATTGATTGGCAGCTGTTAATCCATATTCTGCCATTGTGAATGAGTACACACAGACACCATGTGGATTTTAACAAGCCTTGGCCTGAATTGAACAATCTTGGCCCACCTAAACTAGCTCTTAATTATATTACCCAAATATGACCCCATATATACATACGTCCCCTTGGACTGCCATTCTCCATGATATGCTGATGTTCCTGGCCATGTGGAATGAGGTTCTTTTTTCTAACCCATGGTGTGTGTCCTCCTTCTTCCTGCTCCTGGCTGGAATGAATTAATCCTCTGTGGAAAATACAGGGTTCCTGTTCTAAACTCAGGAAATCCCACCTTTCTCTGTCTTTGCCCAATCTCAGGCCTCACCATTTTATTTAACCAATCAGAGATAATGTAAATAACAGACAGCAAGCAGGACCAATTAATTAACATTTAGAATGCTTATCACCACCCCATCAAAGAGGTTTATGATTCATTACCATATATGTCTTTGCCTGACTTTACCAGATATGTCCAAAATGAAGTCTGTGGCAGTCCATATGTGTCCCAGGATAGTATCAGTGTAATCTAACAGGTGTAGATAACAAAATCGTGTTGTTTGATGTTAGTTGCAATTGCCAACTTGACACAGCCTAGAATCCCCTATGAAGTGAGTCTTGATGAGGGATTGTTAATCAGGTTGGCAGATGGGGATGCCTGTGGGTGATTACCTTTATCATGTGAATTGATATGGAAATCTTCAGCCTAAATGTGAACAGCAGGTCTCCCTGAGACTGGGTTCAGCATCCTATAAGACTGTAGAAAGTGAGCTGACTGACAGACATACATACCTCATTCTCACTTTGCATTTTTGTATGAATGGAACTATCTACAGACAGTTCATGGTTGGCTTCTCTTGAATTATGGACTATTACCTAGGAGTGTAAGATTAGTAAAATCTTTCTGTCTTAAAGTTTTTTTTTTCTTCAGGTATTTTATCACAGTAATAGCAACAAAACTGGAATGTGTGGTAATGTCAAGATTTTGGACACACTTGGTAGACCTTTATTAGTGTAAATGAATGAATCTTATGGCTAATTCTCTTTTTTTTTTGGCTTATTACATGTCCATTCAAGTTTTCTATTCTTTGTTCACTTTTAATATCTATGCTGTTTAATATCTCAATTCTTACAGTATTTGTTATTTACTTATTTTTTTGAAAGGCAGATAGGATGCTCCTTGTTAATTCTGATTTCAGCCATTTGGCTCTTCTTTAGTATTCTAGTTAATCTGGCTTGTTTACATATTTTGTTGATCTTTTCAAAGAACCAACTATTGCATTTACTCTCTTGGAATATTGCTGTTATTTTCTCTCCTGAGTTTCCACTCTAATTTCTTTTATGAACTTTTCCCCTGTTATTTTGCCTTTAATGTTCTATGTTGTTTCTAAAAGTAAAAAAGATAGGCTATTCACTTGAGACCTTTGTTCTTTTCAAATATAGATTTTGCAAGTACAAGTGGAGCACTAACCAACATGCTGTCTTAATCTCATGAGTTTCATTATGCTGTGATTTTGTTTTCTGTCATCTCAAAATAATTTTCTTTGGGGTTTCTTTTGTGTCAATAGCTGTTGAGGAGTATCCATTTTACATCTTTATAATTACAAATTTCCTAATTTGTCTGTTTTTTTCTTTTCTCTTGCTTCTCAGGATATACAAAATTTGTATGATTTCAGTCTTCATAAGTGTACAATTATTTGATAGTCTAACACATAATATATACTGAGGAAAGTTTGCTTTTTATTTGAAATAAATGTATATTCCACTATTATTTGGTGAAGTGGTCTGTAGTGCCCATTAAGTCCGGTATTTTGTGGTCATTTGTAAGTCTTGTTCAGCTTAAATTTCTATCTTGTTTCTAAAAGTGTTCCTTTAACTATTTGATGCTGTTCCTTGACTTTCCCCTTTCCGGTTACTACATTACTCATTGATGAAAGTTGGATATTGAAAATATTATAATTCCCAACTCCAGAATCCCATTCTTTTGAATAATTTCTTCTTTTTGCTGATATTCTATTCGGTAAAATATTCTTATATTTTTTTAGTTATTCAAACATAGTTTATTTTGGCTTTTGGGATATTGTTACAATAATTTATTTATTCTGATTTCTTGGGAGCATATTAATCTGTTCTCAGTTGCTATAAGAAAGTACCTGAATAAATTTATTTTAAGGAGGAAATGTATGTTTTCTGTAAATATTTGTTAAGTCCATTTGGTGCATGATGTCAATTTGTTCTGATATTTCCCTCTTTATTTTTTGTTCAGAGGACCTTTATATTGGAGAAAATGGGGTTTTGAAATCACCCACTAATTATGAATTGATATTAATTATTGTCTTTAAACCTCGTAGTTGATATTATTTTATGAAATTGCATACCCCACATTTTGGCAAATATGTGTTTAGGATATTAATGCTGTTTTGGTTAACTTCCCTTGATTAGACTGAGGTGACCGCTTTAACTCTTGTGATTAGTTTTAGTTTGAAATTTATTTATTTATTTATTATATTTTGTCAAATCTGAGGATACCAATGGCTGTTTGCTATCTTGTCTCATTTGATTGGAATCTTTTTGTCTGTCTTACATTGTACAGACTGAACAGGTTATACTTATGTGTATGTCTATGTATATATATATATATATATATACACACATGCATATTGTATGCAATAATAACTAATAAAGATGAGGGCATGTATATGAAAGACAAAAAGAGGAGTATCTGAGAAGGTTTGGAGGGATTAAAGGGAAAGGAGAATGGTAAATATCTTATAATATCAAAAAAAGTAAAATAAAAAAGAAGTAAATGCTTATTTTGACTTCCAGTTCCAGAGATCTCAGTTCATACTTGGCAAAGCTGCTTGATGTTGTGATAAGATGTAGTAAGGAAGACTGTTCACCTTACAGAATGCCGATGGAGGGAAAACAAGGGATCAGTGTCACATGCAGCCTTTGAGGGCATGCCTATTTACTTAGGTTCCTCACAGGGAGCGCTCACCTCTAGAGCTTCCAACTGCCTTTCAAGAGTTCCATTTCATGTGTACCTACCCGTCCACATATGAGCTTTTAGAGAGAGTTCAATCTACACCATAGCCCTCTGTCATTGGTTCCAAAGGGTTATGTGTATCTCATAATGCAAACGCTCATCCAGTCCAGCTTCAATACCCGCTATTGTCATGACAGGTCTAGCCTTGCTCCTGAATCCAACTACAACCTCTCCTCTGGGACACAAGCCACACTTATCTACGAGAGCTCATAAAATCAAAAATAGAGTGATGTTCCAAGATACAATTGTGCAAGTTAAACATACCTATTTCAAAAAAAAAGAGGAATAATAGACAGGATGGAGGAATTTGATAAAAACAAGATCCAAAAGTATAAATATTAAATATCCCTTTCTGGCATTAAGATTAATTACACAGCAGTCATTATATCATGGGAATTCCAAGTTGTGAGCATGCAGTGTGGTAAAGATATCTCTTACATTCAAAGAAGCTGAAACTTTTGATGGACTGTAACAGAAATGTTTTATTTATAAACACTTATATTTATTAGTACTTAAGAAACACCTATAAAATACCTAAATTCTATAAAGCCATAATATAAAATCTATAATCTATCTGAGATCACCCTAACACCTAAGAACATTCTAATACCTATCTAAGAACACTTAACTATCACTATTTTAATTTTTTTAAAAGATATTAATATTCTTAGCATAGGTCCGTGCAGGATGACTTGGTTTTACGGCAGTCCCAATAGACAATCCCTTTCAAAGCTTGGTGTCCATTTGGGCCTAACTTTGCCAGTTGGCAAGACCAATTTATTTCAACCACCAAATTGTGGCCAGTTTATAAAGACAGTCCATTCTAACCACCAAACTGAGGCCCACTTTTTCCACAGGCTTCACAGCCTAAAGCTACTCTGATCAACTTCTGAACTCTACCTGCTTTGCTGCCACCCTTAGTAGGTTGAATTACTGCAAAATGTCTTTCTTGGGCTAACTTGCAATGAAAAGTTTTTCCTTCTTGGACTCTGCCTTTAAGTTTATGACCATATGGCATAATGGCCTAAAAATGTCATACCTTGGTGTGCACTTCTCTGGCATGACTTCTCAGTTGGTGAGGACAGGAGGAAGAGAGCACTGTGTGCAGCTTTCTGGCTTATATATCACATTATCTTGCAATCGTTGGCAGTCTCATGGGTCCACAAAATCTCTTGCCATGTCCAGCAGTCCCATTGCTTCTCACGACAACTGAGGTCATCTGTGTGGCTGTCTCAGATTCTTAGCCACGCCCCTTCAGTGGGGAAGTGCTTAGAACTATGGCCTCAACTGTGCTCTGTCCATCTTGGCCCAAGTTCAAGGGACACCAAACTCTCCCTTTTGTGCTGCCAAGTTCTAATCTGCACTGCCTACTAATTCACTAAAAAGCCCTAACTTCTACCACAATGGACCTCACAGCTAAGGTAATAGGCAAATTAAGATTGCTCTCCTCTTGTACAGCCTGTTTGTTTAACCTGCCTTTAAAAGAACAATGTAACAACCAAGCTTACTTGTCTAGGATTTCCCATGTAACCAACATTTACAACCTAAACTGGTGCATAAACACAATCTTAAATTATGCACTTTTCTATGGCCCTGATCTAAGTGTGATGTGTATAATTATAATTTGCTGAAAGCAGCAAATATAGGTTGGAAGCAATCATATAAATTGAATATCCACTATAAATGGTGAATGCAACATATGGATATTTCTTGATAAAAATTGAAATTTGGAGTACTGTTGGTTATCTGGGTCAGTTGGGGTCAGTTAGAGTCAGTGACTTAATCCCTTGTAAAATTCTGTGAAATATCCCTCTTTTCTTCCCCATTTGATGTTTCCTGTGGTGTTTAATAAAAGAACTTTGTTGGAGACAGATACGTTCAGACAAACAGTAACAGACACAGATACAGGAATAGGGACAGAGTCAGGTGACAGCCTTCATACAGGCACTGATTCCGACTTACACAACAGGCAGACATGGAGAGTTGAAGACAGAGGTAGAGCAAAGTAGAGAATTTAAGCCTGGGCTCCCTCTTTTTTAAACAACACAAAGGGAAATGCTTTGATTTCCTTCCTTAATGCAACACTAGTGCATTGTTGGTGACTCTGAGTTCATTTTTAATATGTTTAAGGTGTCACATAAAGTATATACATAGTCCTGACTTTATGACTTTGCTCTTGACAATGCCAGCTTCCAGTGGTGAGAATTCAGTGTTACTGGGCTATCCAAACTCATGGAGTCTCCATTATAACTTCAGCTTCACCTGTACAGCTTCACACACTGTCCACTCTATGCAATTGTCAGGGTCTATGACTCAGTCCTGAACTGCTTCTTCTTCCTTGTTTGCCGTTGAAATATTAGTGGAAACACATATGACAATGCAATTCTTCCATGCTTCCTGTTTGCAAAACCAGTATCACAATGAGCAATGTTAGTGCTTGTCATCAACTTGAGCAATGCTGTTCTTGGAGATGTTGGGGTCATAGCTGGTTTTGGCATCCCTATTCAGCTTGGCTCAGCTACCCATCCTTAGTAAGCTAGTTACAAAGAAATGTCCTGTTAAAAAGAAAAAAAAATGAGATTTATTCATTGTGGGCATATTGAGAAGAAAGATGTTCACTAATATTTTTGTTGTTATAAAATAAGGTTTAGGATTAAATAGCTTTTAACAGCTAAGCAGTCCTGGTTGAGGTGTAGTTTTAATTTTCATTGACCCATCATCATGTCGTGCTCAGTTTGTCCTACAATGTAGTCTAACAAATCATCAGAACTATGTAATAGCCCTTCCTGGGAGACAAGTTCCCCCTTTGCCTGACACCAGCCTTCAGTATTTGTTTCTTCTAGAATAACATTCTTGAGAAATTTTCAACTTTTTGCTATCCATTGTTTCAAAAGTCTAAATCATGGGTGTGGGTACAAGTATCTCTTTAGAATATCTTGATTACCTGGAGGGATGGCTATGGTGTCCAGGTCTGCATGGACTATGGTTTCAGCATTCTCAGAATTGCTCAATGGCTGAATATAGAGAAACAAATTTTGAGAAAACACCTTCATGGCAACAAGATGACAGGCCATCCAGAAGTCCCTATCTCAAGCTGAAACTGAAATGTTTACATTTTCATACCACCAAACCTGTGACAAGTGGGTCATTGTGGTTTAAAAGATATTCTCAAGGTGAAAAAAGCCTAGAATTTTCTAAAAGAGGGCCGACTATGAACATTATAGAAATTCATTTTAGCCAAGTGTCCACCCTTGAGCAACTTACCCAGGCTTCTTTTTACTTTTAGTTTTAAAGCTAGACCCCCATCACATTGTTCAGGCTTGCCTGCTGTGTAGCCAAGGAAAGTCTTTTAACTTGCAATCATCTGGCATTGGTCACTTAGTAGCTTAAGTTACAAACTGGCTTCTTTCTAGTGGCACTGGTCATTAGAAACCACATCTTCCTTGGCTCCAACTTTAAAAGAAACCCTCTTCTGGCCAAAGAAAAAGATTCTCAAAGTTTTCCACTCTGAGTTTTACTCTTAATTCTCACCCTAAATCTAAATGAAAGGAGCTTGCAATTTCTACGCACCACGTGAGTGCTGTGCTGCCCTGGCATGCATTCCACCAGGTTAACTAAACAGTCACCTTTAAACTTAACTGCCTAAAGATTGAGGGCACAAACAAACCTAGTTAGTTCTACTCCAGAATGTAACACAGACTACCTCTATTCCAGGTGTCTAGTGCATGGCCTCATTTCAATCTGAAACTTTGTGAGCAGAGCCGTTTTGTCTACATTCTCATCATCATTCTGGTTTGAACACAACACACACTGCAGACATCCAATAAAACCTTCTAAGCTTTCCCTAGTTTTCTGATCCATGCCTGCCCAAACTCCTGCTTCAAATAAGTTGGAACAGCTTTGAATCGCATCACATGCTATAATTGAGGCAATGACCCTACTTATTAACAATAATTTTCTGCATTAATTGCCATTTTGTTGCTGTGACAAAATGATCAAAATAAATAAATTTAAAGATTGGGGGGGGGTGCATAGAGATAGACGAATGGGAAAAGTTACTATCCATGTATACCTTGTGACCTGAGTTTAATTTGTGGAATCTACATAAAAACTGAGATGTGGTAGTGTACACCTGTGCTCCCAGCACTGTTACCCTAGATAGGAAGCAGAGATATGACAGTTGCCTAAAAACTCTCAAGCAAGCTAGCCAATAATAAGCAACATGGCAGGAGACACAACAAAAGAGACCTTACCTCAAAAAGGAGGTAAAAAACCCACTTCTCTTGGTTGTCCTTGTACTTCCACATGCATGCTGTAGCAAACATGCGTGAGCACCCATACGTTTACATGTATAACACAACTATAAGAAGATAAATACATTTTTAAAAGATTTATTTTGGCTTAAACTGTGAGTGGCCTCAGTCCATGGTTAGTCTTAATGCTTTGTAGCCAATGGCAAGGCAGAAAAATCATCTCAGAGGAAGGATGCAGTGAGGTTAGGCTGTTCACATCCTAGAAACTGGCAACAAAAACAGAGAGGAAATACTTCAGGTCCAACTAGATCCTTTAGGGAGACATTATCTGCAATGACTTTACTTCCTTTACTCTAGCTACTGAAGCTTTCACATCTGTCCACAGCACCATCAGTCAATCCTGCAACAGAGGATCTCTTATGGGATATTCATGGACCAGTACATGATAGGGAAGTTTCTACTGACTGTATTTTTATGTGAATATCCTCCATTTTCCTGCTCTTTTGTTGCTTTAGTTTGCATTTGTCCAATAAAACTAGGCATGTAAAATAACATAATATAGCAACACTCTAGGTTTGAAAGAATGTTTGATAACCTGGGTCTTATTTTTGCTGTTTATTGACTTTAAAAAAGATCATTGCTACAATTGCTCTTTTCCTATTTAATGGCTCTCTTACCTCAGTTTGGCAAAGTCTGTGTTGTTTGTTCTGTGCAACTATGGAATTTCTTCTCAGCTTAGTGATTAGCTAATAAATAAACAGGCATTTCCTTAACAGCCTTAATGCAATAAGCTAAATCTTTGCTTTATTTACATTGTAGTATATATCTTCAGTGTTTTAGCACATTTCAAACCTCATAAGTCTTTATTCCTTGTTTGGGAAGATTATAGATATGGACCAAAGGAGAGAGTTGGGATATCCTAAGGTCATTCGTGGGTGTATACATAACTCTTTACTTAAGTGTGATCTAACTTTTCACAGATATGTTCTATCTTTCAAATTCCCAGTGGGCAACTCCTTCCCATTTTCCTTTTTAATATTTTTGTTATATTTCTTGTTAGCTATAAATGGTTCCATTGCTTCAGTCACCTGGAATACAATTTCCACCGACTGTTTTCTATAAATACCCTAAGGGAAGAGCCATACAAAGAGAATTCCGAGTTTATATCAAATAAAGACAAACCCTGAGAATAACCTTTAAGTGGGAGCTGCTAGAAAGATAAAACTGAAATGTGTTTCCAGAACGGAGCACTTACAATCTTCCAAAGCCACTTGCTCTCTTTGTTGTCTGCTGGTGTGCTAGTTGTTCCAGTGACATAATTGTGAACTTGTCAGAGCTATTATGGAATTGTGCAGACAATGATGGAAGGGCTGTGAGGCACGATGCTGTAATGTTCATTATCTTTGCTGACCTTCAGCCATCTTTCTTCTCCACACAGTTGTAAGATGTGGGTTAATTTTCTGTAGAAAAAATATAAGGCTAATTAAACTATTTAACCAGTATTTATATTATTGTTGCTTTTAACAAGCCTTGGCCTGAGTTGTGCAATCCTAGCCCATCTAAGCTAGCTCTTAATTCTATTACCCAAATATGACCCCATATATACATACGTCCCCTTGGACTGCCATTCTCCATGATATGCTGATGTTCCTAGCCATGTGGAATGAGGTTCCTTTTTCTAACCCATGGTGTGTGCCTCCTTCCTGCTGCTCCTGGCTGGAATGAATTCTTCTTCCTGCTGCTGGATGGAATGCTTGAATCCTCTGTCTAAAGCGCAGGCTTCCTGCTCTAATCCCAGGAAGTCCCACCTTTCTCTGTCTTTGCCCAATCTCAGGCCTTGGCATTTTATTTAACCAATCAGATTCAATATAAGTAACAGACAGCAAGCAGGACCAATTAATTAACATTTAGAATGCTTAACACTACCCCAACAATTCCCTCCTTTTGTCTAAAAAAAAAACAGGCTAAATTTTTTAACTCATATAGTAAAAACAATAAGAACAAATATGAAACAATCAAGAAAACCACATATAAAAGTTATACACATAATGTTTAGCCTATTTGTACCAGGCAATCTTGAAGAAGAAGAAAAAAAATCATCTTATCTATCTTGTTGTGTCTAAAATTCTGAACCAAAATAATTTCTATCATATCCTATATTTATAAACCTAAAGATTTTATTTAGACTTGAAAATATCCTTTTAAATCCTAAACAACTCAAGTTCAATTGAAATTTTGTAACTATTATGCCTTCAACCCCATCAAAGACATAAGAAGGGATAAAGTTATTATTTGAGTGAGTAGGAAGCATAGGAGAGCAGCTTCCAATAAGAAATATGACAGTTTGTTGCCTAGACAGTCCCAAATATCTCTCAATACCATTGAAGCATCATCTTCAGCCTTCTGGCCAAGCATTTTTCACAGATTAAATTGTGCAGCAGGAAATAAGGGTTTTCCCATTCTGCCTCTGTAGAATTAGGACATCGACTTACCTGCATTTAAGTTCTGGTCCGTCTTTGGACTGTATATAGTCTGTTGAGAGAGAAGGGTCATTTTTGCCCAATGGGAATCATCTCCTGATGGGAGATTTCTTTTTGAGGAATTATCTCCTGATGGGAGATTTTTTTTTGAGGAATTATCTCCTGATGGGAGATTTCTTTTTGATGCTCATTCTTTTCTACCAAGTCAAATGGGAGCTGGCAGGAATTGACTGTCTTAAGTCAAACAATTCTTAAAATAATAAAAACATCTTTAAATGCCATTTTCTGTATGCCTCTGAGGGTTTTGAAGACATTTATTTTCTTTATAAATCTATCCATCTTTGAAAAAGCAAACTGTATATTTTAACCATTTACTATCTGTTTAACCTATTAAGTCTATTTTGTGATAAATTAAGATTAGTATTTGACATGACCAGAAGCTTGACTGGCCAGTCAACTTGTATTATCCAGACTCCTAAATAGATTGCAATAGCAACCCGTAAAAGGATCGGAAGTAAACCTGTACTTTTAAATGAGTTGTATAGGCACAGTACCTTATATAAGAGTTGAAATATACATATTATGTGTCAAAATATAAAATTCCATACTAATGAATCAAAATTTAACCTTATTTTTGTATCAACATACAAAATTCTATACCAATGTATCGAAGGATAATCTTATTTGAAAATGACAATAGTTTTGAGTTTCAGAATAGATTCAATAACTTATCCTTATATCTTATCATTTCTATATTATATATTATATTCCCCCTCTTTTTCTTTTCAAGTCTTTCCCCCCTATATAAGAGAGAAAGAAGAATAGAGAAAAGAAAGTGATCTCTAAGTCTAACTTTCTATACTTATGCTTAACAAGACCATATAACAATTTGTAACCATTACCCCTAAACAACATTTATAACACATCAAATGACCAAAGAATTATCCACCCCACTTTTTGGGAATGGGACGTCGCTCTCTTAAAACTGCTTCCTGCTGAATTGGTATGCAGAAAACCTGTTTAGGGGCCCAAATAAAATGAAAATAAAATGGTTAAGCAAGTAAATTGTAACATTTGTTGTCCAGTCTCTATGTGCTCAGCAATTTGAATGTCCTGAGCAGTTTGTAGTCTGGACTTTGGGTAGGAAAGTTCAGGGCTTTATTGATGTCTTGTCTGGACCAGTCTTTGAGGCTGGGCCATCTCAGCAAGCTGTTTGAAGTTCTTCTGGATGCAGATTTTTGAAGAAACAGCTATTGAGGCAGTCTATGAGGCGGGATCATCTGGGTTACTTGTCTTGTCTTCTTTGGACTCTGATCCGGTTCTGAAAATAAACAATTTCTCACAAGTAACATATAGTTCTGCAATTACCAAAATGCCATGGATGTGCATGATTCACTAATCAATTAAGGAATATTTTCTGTTCTTTGAACAGAAGAAAAGACATTTGTAAGTCTCCATTCATGCCATATAAAAACATGGCATGTAATAGTATTACATATATATGCTATATATAATCTATTTTAAATTAGAAAATACAGCATAAGACTGTATGGAGTTTATATTCTCCTCTACAGTTGACATAGACTTATTAATTGATTAAAACAGGTTTATTATGTGTTGTTCTTTTTGTAAATTAGGTTGGCCTCAAACTCAAAGGGAACCAATCTGTCTCTGTCTTTGTCTCCCATGTTTTGGGAACAAAGGTATGCATTTATATATTTTTCTTTCCTTTTCTCCTTTCATTAGAGATTTAATTTCTATGTGGATATATCTATCCTTATTGAGACAGAGTTTCTCTTTGTAGTTTGGGCTGTCTTGATTTGCTCTGTAGAACTCTGTAGGTTAGATTGGTCTCGAACATACAAGGAGCCTGTTTTGTCCTTGTCGCCCAAGTTTTGAGATCAAGGTATGAATTTAAATAATTGAATTACCCTCATTAATCAATAGCATTAATTAAACCATTTTGTATTAGTCTGAGTTCCAATTCTCCCATGGAAGCTCCATTCTTAAGGAGATTGCTGTAGAATAGCGTGATATGCTATTTTATGTTAGCTTTTCTTAACTGTTGGCTGTGGGACTCATGCTGTTTGCATGTTCTTTCCCAGCCTATTTCTGGGTCCTTACATTGATTAACAGAATATATCTCTTTCTCTGTCTCTCTCCTTTTTTTTTCTTTTTCAGAGACAGGATTTCTCTGTGTAGCCTTGTCCTAGACTCACTTTGTAGACCAGGCTGGCCTTGAACTCACAGAGATTAGCCTGCCTCTGCCTCCAAAGTTCAGGGATTAAAGGCATGCACAACCACACCCAGCAATTAACATATCTCTTTTAGGGGCAAAATGCCTCTTGGAACCAGTTTTCCAGTGGGAGCCCCACACCTAAGGAGACTAGTTTGTGATACCTTTCTCTTTAAGTAAATTTAAGATTATGTGTATTTATCCATTAGATCAGTAAGGGCATTATTAAATTTAACATCAAGGAAAAATGTGTTTTTTTTTAATTCTAGACTGTCTTTAGTAAGCAGCTTTATCTTCTCAGCAGGTTTCCTGCCCTACCTTCATTGTTTAAACCAGGTTGGTCTAGAATCCAGAGATCTGTCTGTTTCTTCCTCTAGTGTGATGGGATAAAGGGATTAAGGGTGTGTGCCAGTACCACCCTGATCAAATATTTTACTTAAATCCCAGATTTTGTATCTCTGTAACCCAGAGAGCAACCTTGAATTGTAATGACAATTTGGAATCCGCCCAAAGTCTTCAAAAATCTCTTATGTTTTAGCAATTCGAAACCAGAAAAATATCCTTTCTACCTCCCAATACAGGAAAATCAAAGACATCTAAACAAAAACCAAGCAAAGAAACAACATTCCAAAAGCCTTGGCATGTCTAACCATGCCATCCCATGCTGCAATTAAAGCTTTGTTCATTATTCCTTAGAGTCTAGTTTTGGCTGCATTTCATTGGTGGCCCTATACCAGAAACTCCTGACAGGCACCTAGTATCCAGGGAGCTCTTAGCTCCAGCTGCCATCAATTTTCTATTATTTATCAGGAAAGGCCTCCATTGTTGGCAATTTAGCATTCCATCTGTAAATTTTTTCCTTCAAGACTATCCTAGTCTGAACTTTCTCAAAAACGATACACAGAACCACAACTGTCAGGGTAAAAATAATTTGCATGCTAAGAGGAACAAACTCAATTGGAATACAAAAGTATTGAGGCATTATGAATTCCTCCATTTTTAATCTAGGCTGTTAATTCCACTCTCAAATTCTGTTTAGAAGGCTGCCAGTTTTTTAGTACATAAGGAGAGCTAAGCCTTCCACCTTTGCTGCAAGGCACCAACTTTTGTTAAGGTAGCCGCATCTTTGAAATGCATTTGGGTTCAGGTCCCTGCTCTTTGGCTACAAACCAGCTTTCACTCGGGCCTTCTCATGTTGTAAGCATGGATTCTAATTGCCCTAGTGGGATGCCATATGTAGAAAAAATATATGGCTAATTAAACTATTTAACCAGTATTTATATTATTGTTGCTTGTTCGGCAGCCTTTAATCTTTAAGCAGCCATTATAAATGAGCACACAGAGACTGCATGGATTTTAACAAGCCTTGGCCTGAGTTGTGCAATCCTAGCCCATCTAAGCTAGCTCTTAATTCTATTACCCAAATATGACCCCATATATACATATGTCCCCTTGGACTGCCATTCTCCATGATATGCCGATGTTCCTAGCCATGTGGAATGAGGTTCCTTTTTCTAACCCATGGTGTGTGCCTCCTTTCTGCTGCTCCTGGCTGGAATGAATTCTTCTTCCTGCTGCTGGATGGAATGCTTGAATCCTCTGTCTAAAGCGCAGGCTTCCTGCTCTAATCCCAGGAAGTCCCACCTTTCTCTGTCTTTGCCCAATCTCAGGCCTTGGCATTTTATTTAACCAATCAGATTCAATGTAAGTAACAGACAGCAAGCAGGACCAATTAATTAACATTTAGAATGCTTAACACTACCTCAACAATTTTCAAAATTCTAAGTAGCTAATTTAGGTAATCTTTTATGTTCTGATTTCTTGAGTGCATAATTTCAGAGTTTTGTTTGTTTTGGTTTTGTTTCATTTTGTTATGGTGCCTTCACTTATGTTTCAGTGGTATCTTAACCTTCTAAAATAGATTTGATCTACTGCTATAAAAAACAATACTTATTGTTCTACATCACATTGAGTTTTCTATTCTACCTCAAAGAATAGAAACGAAGTTTATGCTTCAGTAGCCAGAATTCTTGAGGTAACTTTTATACTTGTTAGTCTTTATTTCCTTTCTCTTAGACTTGATCCATCACTAGGTGAATATTATTCCAATGATGATCTTCACATTTATCCACTTTTAAGCATCTTCAGAGAAAACAGCCTGGCTGAAGTTCTTATTATTTGACCCTTCAATCCTTTACCAACCTTGTTAGCTGACTGCACCTACACCAGCCTATTCTACCATTTAGACACACTGTAGATCGTGAGGCTTTTGTAAAGGACAAAAATGGTCTTTTGTGCTTGCATTAAATGTTCAATGCTTTCCTATTTTCTTAAGAGAAAGGTAGGCATTCACCTACCTTTTATAGATTATTGTTTAAGAAATTTCACCTGGTTTACATGATTATTCAATTAATATCAGCCTAGTTTATCAGATTATGAGTTAGGTGAGGGCATAGCCTTATTTTCATGACAGTTCTGACCTCAAAGTATTTGAACAATGTCTGATACAATTGCAAAGATTAACGAATATTTGCAAAATAGGATATTGTTAATTGAACTGTGTCCAATCTATCCCAAGACAAGCATAATCAATCAGTGGAATATGTCTGTTTACTTAGTTCTCCATTTGGTATTTTCCTCTCCATTGAGAAAAATATTAGGAGGCATTCTTTTGGTTACTCAATTCAAACAATGGTATCAGGCAGAGACACACATGCTGAATTTGTGTGCTCAATTTGAGTCAATCAACATAATCTCATTTTGAGAAATATTTTGCCAATTACAGCACAATTACACATTGTCCCAATTTTCTGTTTAATTCCCAATGTTCAACATCAGAAGAAACTAATGAATATTTCCTATTTAACATGTCTCAGGTCTTGTATTATAGACTACATAGGTGAAATCACTTTCTTTTTTTAAATCATGAGCTATGTGAAGACTAGCAGTGTTCTTGAAAAATATTTTTACATCAAAGTCAGGGTGATGTTTGATGCTGTTCTGTTATGCTGGAGAAGGTTTGAAAGTATTGATCTTTAGTTGTCTGTGTTCATAACAATGTGTCATTTGGTGGCATACCATTAGGTTCCTAAGTGTTTGAATTGCTTATTTATGTGTCTATAAATTGACAATGGAATTTCCTGAGGATTGCATGAGGATCCATCTCTTTGTATCTGACAGTAGAGGACCAGAGTACCCGTAATACCCTGTCCTGACAGATCTTGATGCAACCCTCATACAGTTTTCATGCCATCATGCTTAATCAGCTTAGAATTGGTACTTTATGTATGTCCTTATAAATAGCAGATTTGTATGAATTTACTTAACTCTTACAGCTTTCAAACTTCAGCACTGCTTACGATGAACCAGGTGTCAATTTTAGATTTATTCTTGGCATAGAAATGCCCTTGTTTTATAGGCTTCACATTTTCTACCAGACAGAATCTATTTCCTAGGAAATATACTGTGCTTTAAATTTTTTTTTTCTTCAAATACAGGAATTTTCTCTTTCATATGCTGATTTCCCTCCAAAATGCAAATGAACTGTCATTTCCTTGTACTGCTTACTATAATTTTCTGGAGGTTATATTAACACTTCTGCTGCTTTTGAATTATTTCTAAAACACAACTATTGAATTAGCTGTGTCCCCAGTGGATTTCACCTTTTAACTGTATTCTTTTCTCTTTTTATATGCAGAACTTCTGAATGACTTTAATGTAGACAAAGAACAACTGTTATTTCCCACTATTTTTGTCTTTTCTTGAAATAAAGTTCCTCATTTTTCTTGTGGTTTTAGGCTAGGAATCCATTAACAATAAATGGGAAGATGGCAGAAGTTTTCTAATGAGTGTTTTCTACCATTTCACTCTTTTCATCTTCCTTTATTAAAGTAACATTTTTAACGTGAAAATATGAAAGACACAGTTGCCCAGGGACAGTGCATTTTAGGTGTTTTCTGCCTAATTTTAAAATAAATCTTTAATTTAAAAATAGTTTTAGATTTCTGATAGATTTAGATTACAAAAATTAATAGAGTTTACATCTAGCTCATATTCACATATTCTTATTAGCATTTTATGTTTGTATGATGCATTTGTTACAATTAACAAGATAAAATACTGTTATAATACTATTATATAACATTTGTTTATTAAGATTTCTCTACTATATCTTAGATACTGACTCTTCTACAATTTCTATCTGAGAAATCATGATCTATTATTTATGTCCTAATCTGTTGTTGATGGCAATGGAACCTGACACAGCCCTCATGAAGTATTATTTTCTACTTCAGGAAGATGGCCAGGATGCTTTTTTTTTTTTTTTTGGCTTTTAATTGTATAGAATCACTGTCTAAGCAAATGTATAGAATATAGTTAAGTTGAGATCTATACTATCTAATACTTTCTCCAGAATAATAGACCAGCATTAAAAGTCATATTAGTTAACATTAAGTCTTTTGTTTTAAATCCTGACATCAGAGAGAACCCAGGTGCCAAAGATACCCAGCTTTCACACTAGTCTTCAAATAACTCACCACAATAAAATTGTTTCATCCATGTATTCCAAAATGCTAGATTTAAGATACCTTTACTGGTTTTGAATGACTTTGACAGTTTCAAGTTTTGACACTTGTGTTATTAGTTTTCCATTAAAATAAATACCAAGGGACAGAGAATCAATAGAGTAAACACTCGTTTTGTGTGGTTCATGGTTTCAAGGATTTCATTCATTGTTAGCTGGTTATATTACTCATAAGCGTTATTGAGGTAGAAACATGAGGGAAAAGGATAGAGTGGTAAATCACTAACTTGGTGACAGCCAGGAAGGATAAGGCAACAGAATGAGGAAAATATCCAGGGAGAAAATACCTTTCAGTTGAATGTCCCCAATGACCTTCATCCTTTCTTGAGGCCCTACCTCCTAATAGCCCCACCTGCCAGAGGCCAAGCCCATAGTATATGAGTCATTGGGAGACATGGCAGGTTCAAACTATAACAGTAATGGTCAGGTATTTTGTACGTGGGTTCTCAATTGGGATTTATGTAATGTTTTTGTGGATTATGTATTTGGTGGAGAAAGACCACAAATGTAAAGTAGCTATCTCATTACATTATTTCAAGGGCACGTATTGTCAGCCTAATTTTTGTTGATATTAGCATAATTGCCTGACTGAGATAGTAGCTGTTGGATATTTCAACTTCAAAGTTACTACTTTTTCCACTCTGCTTTACTCGTTTTAAGTAAATGACCATGCACCATTCAGACATAAGAAGTAGATGGTTATAATTCCCCTTCCAGATGACTTCAGGTTTCTGTACTGAAACGTGTCTGTTTTCTTCATTATTTCTTTAATCAGTCATTTCTTCATATTACTATGGATTCATGAAGACATATTTATACCTTCATTTAGAACCCAATATCTAATGTGCTTATGCATTTCTGACCTTTCTCAGAATGGTCCAGCTTTAGCCACCAGGAAGACTACAATCTGTCTCTTTGTCTTTATGTTATGCCTGTATTCATATTTTCTATATTTTCCCTCCTGTTTTGTCGCATTCTCATTACTTTCAGACAGGAGTCCACAGGTGGAGTCAGTATAGTTTTTATCCTAGTCCTGAAATCAGGCTTTTTTTTTTTTTTTGTCTAGGAGCCTTAAGTTCCTTTGTTGTTTAAGCCGATAACCAAGATCTGGATATTAGGTACTCTTTTTTTTTTTAATATCAAGCTGAAGAAAAATGGAGAAATATGTCTATAGTTTCTAGAACAATCTATAGCTCAGGTCAGCAAGTGTTTCCTGTAATGTACCAGGTGCTAATTGCTATGGATTATGTAGCCTTGTGGCTTCTGTGTTGATGATTAAACAACTTTAGAAACAGCAGAAACTGCAGGAGTTTAGTATGTAAACAAATGGATGTGACTATTCCAATAACACTTTCCTTACAAAAATCAATAACAGGATACCTTTGACCCATATTCCACAATTTGGTTCTCCTGATACTGAAAGTATCTTTTTTTTTTTTTTTTGTATGTACACTAGGGTCACTATTAGAAAGAAGATGAAGATGAGAATGAGAGAGGAGGGAAAATACGGGGAGAGGAAGAGGACAGTGTGTGAGTGAGGGAAGAGATGGGGAGGATTAAGAGTTATAGTTTGAATTCAAATGCTCTGATTTTAGAGCTAGTGCTATTATTTTGTTCTCTGTCAATGACTCTTCAAATTACATCCCAGAAGGTATATGTATTTTTCCTTTTCCAACGTTCAGAAAGTAATAGACTATCTCACGTATACACTAATCTGATATCCCAAGAGCTGAAACTGTAACAATGGTAGTGATTCTATATGCTGTACTTGAATATCAAATCTTTTTTTCTCTGTATTCATGTACTGTGCAGTTATATGCTCTAGTTTATTAACACAAAGATAAACCTAACCAAAAGCATGTTTTCTAAAAAAGTTTCTGAGAAAGAATTTTTCAGAGTACAGACATCTTCTGGCTAACAGGTTCAATGCCCAGCTATTTATAGGTCTAACTGCATAACAGGGAGATTGTTGTCTGGAAGCACAAGCCAGCATTGAAGGTGACAAGTTCAGCAAGTGTGCTCTCCATAGACTAACATGGAAAGACAATGAACAAGGATAGACATGACAATTTAAAGACACAATTAAGCCCTTACAGAAAGAGGTGAATGAAAATCATAGAAAATTTAACAAACACACTGATCATCACAATCACAAATGTTAGTTAAATTCATTGCTATGCCAAATGTATGCCCCGTACTGAATACTAACCTTTATGGAACATTTTCTGAACTATTTTTCAGTTCTAAGTACTCACAATCACAAAGTCTTGTATGAATGTGTAGGTTTTGAATATTCAATGCATTGACCCATGCTTTATTTACCCAGGTAGACCAGCTATTAGAAACAAATTACCTTTGCTTCACTGTGAGACAGCACTATCTTCAGAATATATATTTTCTCCTTCAAACAGCAATAAGTCATTGCTAATCAATAAAGAGTTGAAGAGATAAAGGTAAATCTCACAACATTTCGAGACCAGCTTGCCTTGTAGCACAGCAGGACTCTCGTATTATTGATTATGCATTTTTCTAATTGTCTAAAAATCTGTACTCCAAATTGCCAGTGATCGTAGACTTATTTCACATGAACTAAATCTCTCCTCCCACTAGGCCATTGACTAGAGATGAAGATAAACCTGCAGGAGAGTTAAACAAAGCTTCAGTTCATATAACTATTAACCACCCGCTATATGTATTTCTAGGCTAAGGATAACGTCCATGTGGAACAGGATGAGAGCAGTTGATTGCAAAAGCAGCGTGGGGAATTCCTGGAAAGTGTTTCTTCTGGGTGTAGCAATGTTATTGCAGCTGACATCAACAACAGTGGAGGCTGCTGTGCACAGTTCAAACAACAAAAAGTAGGCATTTCAACTGTAGGGTGATTTGCTGCAAGGGATTAGTTACAAGAGAGAATGGAATACAGCTATTGTCCCAGAGCTGGCACTATCCCAGGCTTAGTCCTGTTTATCCCTACTTGCCTGAAGACTCTGTCCTTGTGATAGAAGCATTGTAGAAGCATGTGGGGCCAATATTTCCATGCTGATACTACATCTGCCAAAAGGCTTGCTAAGGGAAAGTGGGTAATGTTATCATTTTTCCGATCTCAGAGCAAATCATAAATGACATGTAGTCTGCAGGTCACCATGCCTATAACTTAAAGGTAATCATATAAGGGAAGACACATAACTTATGACTAGAGAAAATACTGACAAAATGTGCTCAGGTATTTGAAGTATTCATCTTTAAGTATTTGAACACACCTGGCAGATGTAAGCAGACAGATAGACAGCCAGGAAGACAGATGACATTCATTCACTTTTCTCAACAAACCGTGTGGCAGATATTCTTCAATACACGTTTTAATGATTGTGAAATGGAAGCATACATAGTTTGATATTTGACTAAATTTCCATAGCTACTAAGAGGTGGACTTAGGACATAAACACAGGGCAATAAGAATGTAGTATTCATGCTTCAAATGCTATTCTACAATTCAACAAGCACTGATATTCTAGGCTCTCAGTTTGACTGAAAAAAACTCCAACCTTTTTCAGGGTCTTCTCCAAAATTTTTCTGATACGCATCTGCCTGGTTATTTCACAGAACTGATGACCATCCTTTGCTTTTATTGGCCAAGCTGGACCTGCATGCTGTTTCTGCATTGGCTATGCAACAATGAAATTAAATAATTACATATTCCTTTCATTTTCCTGGGCACCTCCCCTTAAAGTATTACTGATACCATTGTATGGATCTCCATTCCTAAATAGTCACTATTCTACTCTTTTTGTATTCATGACTAACACAAATACCTCATCCCCAAATGGAGCATACCCTTGCTTTAATTTCATACAATAACAGTAAAGAAGAGATTATAAATAACTGGTCACAATTTAATCAAACTTAGAGAAAACAATAGTCCACTCTTGAGTGTCTCAGTCACATACACATCCTGACTTAATTAACTTCTGGCATTCCTTTAAGTTGCTGGGGCTAGGTAATGTCTACCAACATGGAATGACTCTGAGTCTATGTTTGTCACAGTCCTTGCTGACAATGCATGCTCTAGTCAGTGACACCTTTTCGTTTGAAATTGAGATGGGATTTCCCAGATCTTATTTTATTTCTCTTACAAACAGTGTCCAAACTTTGGGGGTACAAGAAGATGGTGACTGTATACTCACCCTTCTACAAGCTTATCAAATTCTCTAAGAAGCTTCTGTTTGGTTTGATTTATATTAACTACTGAAAACATTGCATACTGTACAATTAGGTTTAACCTTTAGAAAACTGTTAAACTGCAAATGATTTTTTTTTCCAGTTGAGATGCAAATGATTCTCTCTGAGATGAAAAAGATAAACCTTGAAGGTCACTCTTTACGGCCTTGGTACTAGAGGACATTAAAGGGTTTGGTATTTAATTTAGTACTCTCTCAGTACTTTTATCTTCTTGTGAGTATACATGCTTTTGTCCTGTGTATAGCATGTTGAACCAGATTGACTTTTGGTATAATCCCTTATTAAAATGTTAGCATTAACACGATGCTTTTTTATGTTTGGATGAGTTATAGTCCTTCCTTTTAGGAAAGTGTACTTTGCCATTCTAACTTCTCCAAAAGACCCCTGAAAACCACATATTCTTTACCCTTCTAAGTATATTTCAACATTGAGCTTACATCTGCTATCTGTGTGGTCTGGAGACACAAAAATGTAGGTTTGCATACAGTATGGCTTCGTACATGCTACTAAATGAAATTCATTACATATCTTACTCTTGGCTAATATAACAGTTACCTTGAGAAAACTGTTTTTAGCACTATGTGTTTACTAATTGAGGGGTCCAAACATATTCAAGATTGATAAATACTGAAACTTCGAATTCCCAATACAACAATAAAACCATCTTTATTTTATTTTAAAAGTTCAATTCTATACTTAAACACATTCCATAATTGTCTCATCTATCACAGAATTGGACAAAGGAAAATTGCGTCCTTGTGACAGTCTCAGTAATTTAGGATTTCTTGGAGGAAACATCGAAATTGTTTACAAGACAATAGTGTTGTTCAATTTTCAACACAGAATTCAGAGGCTCCACAAATCCTTTATAAGACAGAGCAAACTGCCCAAGTATCACCTTCCTCGGTGGCATTGTTTGAGTTTAGAGTGTCTTTGGCATTCATCCTTGAGAAATTCTGTTGTTTTTCTTAATTCCACATATATATATATATATTTGTAGCATGCAACTGACACTCTTATAATTTGCCTGAGAATGGCTGGAAGGTGTCATTGGTATTTGTTTATTTTGGGGGTTGGGAAGATGTTTCTATAGAAAAAGCTCTTGCTATGCAGACCTGAGTTTGGGTCCCTAGTACTCACATAACATCTGGATATTGCAGCAACACACGTGTGTTTCTCCAGTGCTGGGTGAGAGTTGGGTTGGCAGGCAGATCTCTGCAGCTTACTGCCCAGCTGGTGTAACTGAACTGGTAAGCTTTAGGTTCCATAATATATCTTGTCTTAAAAAATAATTGTCCAGGTAGTCACTGGTTTGTCATTTCTTAGTATTGGAAGCTGCAGGCCCTGCACTTCCTATACAATCAGATATATTTATCCTTCTCAGCTCTCTGAGGTGGTTGAAGAATAGACAGCTTGAGTCTCATAGCTAAATTTTGAGTTGTTTAGGAATCAAGAGGGCGTTCTAGATCTAAGAAGATGGTTCTAATAGTGATGCAAGTTAGTATGAAAACTAAGTCAGTTATAGAACTTTAAACTCATGGAGATGGTTAGAAGGTTGAAGGTTAAAGTCAGGGGCCAAATATGTATGAACTGGACATTGGGAAGGTACACCGGGCCATTTAACTCTCATAAATGTGGCATATTTAATTCTGCTGTTTTGTATAGAATTTACTGTTATAAGAGAAAGAACCATTTGTTGGAATGAAAAGAGAAGCTGTTGGGGGGGGAAGAGGGTGGAAGGGTGGGACAAGAAGGGGGAATAGGGAAGGGTTTGCGACTGAGATGTAACTTGAAAAAAATAAAGTACTTATTAAAAAAATAAGTGGAAAACAATATAGGATGACATAGACCATTGACTTCTGGCCTCCACACTTGGGGATATATACTTGCATACTCATATAAACACACACACACACACACACACAGAGAGAGAGAGAGAGAGAGAGAGAGAGAGAGAGAGAGAGAGAGAGACAGAGAGATAGAGAGAGATACACATATACAAGCAAACTTTTCACCATTGGCACAGTGAAACCATGTTTTTGTTGTTATTTTTGTTGTTTTGTGTTTGTCTTTCTTTATTTCTCTCTCTATCTCTTTTTTCTTTCATTTTTTTGTAGCAGTTCAAAGAGAACCTAACATAGCATGACAAAGGTTAGGATTTTAGCAGTTCTGGGATAAAAATATATTAAATATATATTTATGCTAATCACACACTGAGTGATATTTTATAAGCTTGTCTTTATAAATATCTTTTTTTTTTTATTAAATCACACATCAACTATTTGCTGTTCAGCTAGATGCCTTCGTGTATATTTGGTGTCATTCCCATATTAAGTATAGAAAGCACCATCTAATAGAAATGTGTGATATATACTGCACTTGGAACTTTTTTTCACAATTCAAAGCAGCAAAAATAAAAGATGGAATTATTTTTAATGTACTTTTTTCTAGCCAACCTATCTAAGATAATGGCATCTAAACATGTAATCAAGATAAAGGATTATTGATATATGGAACATTTTTATATGAAGTCTATGAAATTTTGTTTATTTTGCACATCTTGTGCTGTTGCAACTGAATATTGTGTTGAATCATATCTAATCTATACTAATCTATATTGAGGAACAAATTCAATATTTTGTAATTTTTTTCTGCTTCCATTAGTGGCTTGTACAAGTGACTCACATTTTGAAGGTGTCTTTGAAAATGCAAGTTAAAATAATCAAAACCAAGACAATACTCAGTGCCTTTGGTATTAGCAAAATGGTGTCATCAAAACCTTGTTGCAGCCGGGCGGTGGTGGCGCATGCCTTTAATCCCAGCACTTGGGAGGCAGAGACAGGCGGATCTTTGCGAGTTCGAGGCCAGCCTGGTCCACAAAGCGAGTCCAGGACAGCCAGAGCTGTTAAACAGAGAAACCCTGTCTCGAAAAACCAAAAAAAAAAAAAAAAAAAACCTTGTTGCATTCCTGAGAGAAGGAATCTGGCCGGTTTGCTTATCAGGTATCTCACCTTTCACCTCAGTCTCTACCTCTTATTTCTAAATTATTTTATTTTATTTTTTTATTCTTCTCTGCTATAATACATTCTGACCACAGTTTCCCATCCCTCCCCTCCCTGAAATCTTTATTCCTCACCTCCCTTCTCCCCTAGATCTACCCCAGACCTCTGCCTCTCCTCAGAAGACAGCAGGCCTCCCAGGGACATCAGATAACAATATAGCAACCCAGAATAGGACTAGTCACATGTTATCATGTTAAGGCTGCACAAGGCCACCCTCTGCTTTTTAAAGCAAGGTGTCATTCAACCCTTTGCAGAAGCGTAGTGACATTCTCTTTAGAGGAAGGACAAGGCTGAATGGAACATTTCCTGGGCCTTGATCAGTGTTTATGAAATGTAGCGGATCCACAAGTGGATTCCCAAGTAGAGCTCAGATGTCCGTCCTGCAAGTGTCTGTAACTGAGGTCAGCTCTTCACTTCCAGAGCAACTTATCAAACTCGAATATTCCCTCCACCTTCATACAATGCTGGATAGCCTGATGAAGAGAAAGACAGGGCGGGGAGATTGAGTTTCAACTAAAGAACGTATGCAAAACTAGAGTTCTTATTTAAAAGGCTCAAATGATTTCCCTCAAGAGTGAAGAGGAGGCAACACATTTGCTTCATATAGTGAAATTAAATACCTGTAAAATCTCCCCATTCTCCAGCCAAACAAAGCTATGTTCTAAATAGTGATCTCTCTCTGTATTCCACCATTTTACCTCGGTGCCTTTCCAAGCTCCACTCTCTAATTTTATCTGACTTCAGAATGTGAGTACATTTTTTTTTGAAGCAGATAATCTGAAATGGGTAATGTCAGATTTTTTTCTGTGTGATTTATTTGTAAAAGCAATTTTAAAACCACATCTGTTCCTTTCCAGCTATTAATTCTAGTCACTGGTGGTAAAAGTGCACAATCTATGCTTTTGGTCTGTTAAAAGATTATTTACTTGTCTTGGTGAAAATATTACTGTAGATTAGATGCATGGGGAGCACAGAAGGAACTATTAGACAAATGGGCGTAGCATCCATTCCCAGAGCTATTTCTCCAGGGCAATGGGAATTAAATTCAATTCCCTACATTAATCTGCATTCATTCTCTGACTACTGATTACCTTGAAACCATGAATAGACACAGTTCAACTTGGGATTTGACCTCAGCTGGAACTCCCCTTGAATAATGTGCTAAAGCCACAAGGGGAAAAGAAACCCCACTCTGTTTACAGTCACATATCTGTGATCCTCACAACTGTCCCCCTGACACTCAACTGCTTATTTTGATGGAGGAATCAATGGATTGTCTGTGGCTTCTGATAACTTGCATCATTGCTCTTTTTTATTTAGGGGTGAAATAGGGAATCGGACAGCACCACTAAGATTGAAAAATACACGATGGCTCTTAGAAATTAATGCTAAGAGTGTAATTTGTTAGCTCTGGCCAGCTGTTGACAAGTAGAATAAGAAATTGTGTTTCTGAGCTTAGACTCAACACTTGCAAACAGGTGACAGTGAATCATGGCTCTGGATGACCTAATAAAGTAATACAAAAATAATGAAGTTGGAAGGGGAAAAAAAAAAACCTCAGTAGTATTTCTTAGTAATCTGAATAACCTAAATCATAGGTTCAGTCATTCACTGATTTCCTCATTGAAAGCATTTATGATATTCTATTTAAATAAGAAGAAAACACAACTCATTAAATGTTCATTCTATAGTTCCTCAAACTAGTGAGTTGGGTCAAACACATATGAACATATAAACATGCACACACACACACACACACACACACACACACTACTCTCTCTCTCTCTCTCTCTCTCTCTCTCTCTCTCTCTCTTCCAAGCACTTCAAAGTGTATTCACATGTATTTTCACACTGCGTTCATAAAAGGGGTTAGAAGGCACAGTGGGGTCTTAGAAGCCTGGGATGTGAATGAACAATAGCTTATGGGAACAGAGGCAATCATAAATTGCTCTATAGCTTTAAAGCCCCGCAAAATGACATCATGCTTACTTTACAGTTTATTTTTTAGAAATAATGGCTTCTGAGATGTTCTAAAGGTAGTATTTATCACCCTAAACCTTACCTGATAATTGTAAAATACAGTGGGTTTTTTTTGTTACTCTAGAGACTTGTTTTATTTTACAAGATACAATCCACCTAAGAAAATAATGCCTGAATGATGTGTACCTAAATTATAATAAAATTATGATCAGTAATTAACTAATGGAGAAATTTAAATCACTTCTGCATATGCATGAGCATTTGAGTAATTAATTTATGGGTAAATGTCAGCAATGCAATTCACATTTCCTGGTAAGCCTTTACTATTCTGAACATACATCACATAATCATTCACTTTCAAATGTGTCATATTGAGAGGTTTCATGAGGATGTAAAACGGCTCATATACAATTCAAATTACTTTTATAACCTTGGTTCAAATCAAAAGGTGTGAGAAGGGAGAATCCAATATATTTTAGTTAAAAAAAAAAAAGAAAAGAAAAAGAAAACCTAGACAATAAATAAAGAACTTCAAAAACCTTGTGTTAATTGACTGACTGATCTCTGAAGGCTGGCCTTGGGGAACGGTTTAATTTATGTCCTTGCCTAAGGGGGTTCCCTAGCAAGCTTTCAACCCATGCACTAGTATTTGCCTATTCTCTTCATCCTTTCCCATCATTGACACTCTACTTTCTTTACTGATGTAAAAATATATTATCGTGATTATTTTTAAAGAATACAATTGAAGGTGACAAAGCTCTTTGTTCGGTTCTTTTAAAGAGGAACACATATGTGTGTAATTCACGTATAGCTAAAACATGGATTGTCCCTCTCAATCAGTACAGTGCTAGGGTTGAGACTAGCTAAATATGCACCTCGAGAGGCACTTTCTTGTCAGAATCTGCAGACTGCTCTCCTATACTGATTAACTGCACAGACTTGTTATGGAGCCTCTAAGTCTGTGTACCTGCAAACACTGCAGAATGACTAAGAACATGCTGTGAGGCTGTGTAGAAGGACAGAGACCAATGCCCCATAAGTATGTCCCTCTGCCATTGAAGGGGACGGGAGTGGGATGTGCCCAGCATCTTGTCTGAGGAGCACAGCTAAGATTCTAAAGAAACCTGGTTATCTTTACTTTCCTTCTTTGAACAGTACGTATCATAATAGGAGCCATGGTCTGCCTTAACATGTATGAGAGGGGATGAAGGACCATGTTTAGTTTCCTGTAAAAGACTCAAGAACAGCCCTCACTTGAACAGACAGGAGGTTCCAATTCACCGTGTTTGAGGCTTGTTGCACTTTTTGCATTGCATTTAGTTTCTCCAAATAGCTGTTCCATTGATGGTTAGCACGGAGCAGTGTACCTTTGATGCTACAAGGCACTTGAGTTTCATCTGGCGGACCCTTTTTAAATTTGTTTTTGATAAGAATAATTCTTCGATCAGTCAGCAAAAGCACTGTGGTAAGAGTGAGGGTGTTCTGTGAATGTCAGAGACTGATGACATTTTCAAGCTGAAGTGAATGACTTTGCACATCTTCGTGCCTGGAACACTCCCGAGAGCTGAAAGCAGAGAATTAGATGGTAGTGTGATTCACCACATCCCTAAAACCCTGCTCTCCTGGTGGAAATTATCCTAATTGGGTTTTCAGCAGGCCCAAATATGAGAAGTGCAAGTTAGTGGTGGGTGGAATCATTAAAGAGGCCAACCAGGTCCTCTGTATGGAGTCAAATTGGCTCACTGTTTTTTCCCCCAAATGACTAGCATCTCTTTAAAGCAGTTTTCTCTCTTTTGTTACTGTTTCTTTAACTTGTTTCCTTATACTGTGCAAGGACCTATTGCAATAATGGAGGTTACATTGTAATAGGTATACCTACCATGCTAATGATGTAAAGATTGTCCTCTGAACTCAGAATCTAAAATGAACTCCTTCTCCCAAGCCCTGCATAAACCACCATTTCACCTTATCACCTTTTGACATTTTCAAGTTTATTTGGGTTCCTCTTGATTTCCTGTTTTGTATCTGTTGTTCCTAGGAGTTCAGATCCCTTAATATATAGAAAACTGTCCCTACCCCCACACATATAATTTTCTTCGTGTGCATGTGTGTATATGTATGTGGGTTTCAGCTACATCTCTGAAGAAAACTGACCTTCACATACACACCTTGGCATCAATGTGTGTGTGTGTATTTATGTGTGCTCGAGTGTGTGAGTGTAAATGGGGTTAGTTGTATTTTTGAGAATTTCATACATGTATACAACATAAAACAAACCCAACTCCCCACTGCCTCCCCTCCACTTGCCCCACAATTTAACTACCACCGTTCCATATCAACTTAAAAAAAAAAAACAAAACAAAATGAAAAACAGAGACCATTTGGTATTGTTAGTGTGTTCATGGGTGTAGGGCTATCCATTGCAACATGAGTAACCTACCAAGGGCTACATTCCTGAAGAAGACTTACTCTCCTTTCCTCACCAAAAGTTAGTTGTCAAAAGCTCTTCAACTACAGAAAGGAGTCTGTGAGCACCCACCCCCCCTGCTTATCCCTAATCCGTCCTGGATATTTGGGTGGTTTGATTTTGCATAGGTCGTGTGCATATATTCACAGGTATTCTGAGCTATGTGTGCAATGGCCTTGCTGTAACTGGAAACCACTGCCTCACAGGACTCCTCCACCACATCTGGCTCTGAAAATATTTCCACTTCTTCATCTACGATGATCCCCGAGCTTTGAGAGAAGAGAGTGACACAACTTTTTTTCCTTTTCACACGAGTTCTGCTGATGTAAGTCATGTGTGGCAAAGCGCATTTACTTGCCGAGCCATATTGCTCACCCTAAAACTATCACAGTTTGTAGAAATAATTAATTAAATTGTTTAACCATAGTATTTATATTATATTTAATTGGTTGGGCGATGGTTAATTTTTAACCAGCCATTATAAATGAGTACACACAGATACCACATGGATTTTAACAAGCCTTGGCCTGAATTGAGCAATCTGGCAATCATGGCCCACCTAAGCTAGCTCTTAATTCTTTTTACCAAATATGACCCCATATATACATATGTCCCCTTGGACTGCCATTCTCCCTGCTAGTGGATGTTCCTGGCCATGTGGAATGAGGTTCTTTTTCTAACCGATGGTGTGTGTCCTCCTTCTTCCTGATCCTGGCTGGAATGAATTAATCCTCTGTATAAAACGCAGGCTTCCTGTTCTAATCTCAGGAAGTCCCACCTTTCTCTGTCTTTGCCCAATCTCAGGCCTCAGAATTAACCAATCAGAGTCAATGTAAGTAACAGGCAGCAAGCAGGACCAATTAACTAAAATTTAGAATGCATAACACTACCTCATTAACAATTCTTCTGGTCATAAAATAAATTGTTTTATGAGTAAATGTATGAAGAATGTTAAAGCTTTAAAGAATTTTTTCTTGAGGAAATGATTATTCTCAGGGTGATCCCTTTAGTTTAATTTTGAATTTTAGACACATCTTAAGTAAATAAAAATAAGCCTACTCTTTTAACACTATTGATTTTTTTTCCTAAAAATAGAAAATAGAAAAACTCCTATTCTCTCATTTCTTAAGACCTATGAGGATGCCCTTTAGTGAATCTTAAGTAAAAGAGCTTTAAATTATAAAATTCAGAACCATAGAAATGAAAGTCTATAAAACATTAAATCATAAAATATTCGAATATGCTAATTATATGTTTTAGAATAGACTTAATAATAAAATACAGTAATTTACATTTTTTATTAATTCATTTATTTATCTATTGCTTCAGGTTACATCTCCATCATATTGTCCACTTTCTTCCCTTCTCAGCCCTGCCCTCACATCCTCTACCCCCAACCCTTCCATCTTGCTCCTCTGGAGTGGAGTGTCCCTACATAACAGTCCCTCGCCCCAGTTCAGAAGTCATATTAGGGCCAAGAGCCTCTTCATACACTGGGGGCCTACAAGGCAGTACCACCAGTGAAAAGTGCCTCATTGCTAGATAGGGAAAACTAAAAAACAGACCAACAAACAAACAAAAAGTCTATGTCCATGTTCCCTTTGGCATGTTGGTTGTAATACAGATATCCTGTACTATATAGCTAAAATCCTACTATAAGTGAATAGATGCCATGTGCATCCTTCTGAGTCTGGGTTAGCTAACTCAGGATGAGCTTCTCTAGTTCCATATATTTGGCTGAAAATTGCATAATTTCATTGTTTCTGATTGCTGAGTAATATTCCATTGTGTAGATGTACCACAGTTTTTTTATCCATTCATGTGTTGGGGGATATCTGGATTGTTTCCAGTTTCTAGCTATTACAAATAAGGCTGCTATGAACATAGATGAGGAAACTTCCTTATGATTCCGTGAGGAGTCATTTAGGTGTATACCCAGAAGTGGTATGCCTGGGTCCTGAGGCAAAGCTATTTCAAGTTTTCTAAGATATCGCCATACTGACCTCCATAGTGGTTGCATAAGCCTACACTCCCACCAGCAATGGAGGAGGGTTCCTCTTTCTCCACAACCTCACCAGCATGTGCTGTCATTTAAATTTTTGATCTTATCCATTCTGACAGGTGTAAGATGGAATCTCAGAGTCGTCTTGAGTTGCATTTCTCTGATGATTAAGGATGTGGAGAGTAATTGACATTTTTACAAACATTCCTTATGTCTTTTGGTTATTTAATCTTCACAGGAATCTTGATGTAGACTGTATGCTATCATTCCTAAAGGGACAAGGGAAGAAACAAGATATGAAGTAACTTTTGTTAGAGCTGGTGACAAGACAATGCTCTTTGATCTCAGCAGTAGAATGGGCTTTTATAAATGCTCAAGAAGCAATAATAAGAGAGGTAAAGTTATGCACAACTCTTCCCAAAGAAATCAATTTTACAATCTTCATTGATAATGGCAGATTTCAGTCAGAATTCCCAGTGGTATTCTGACATTTCCAATAATACATTCTGGGTAGAACAAAAATGCATAAAGATATGATAAACATTATAGAAACACAGGAAACTGACTTAGAGAGCTAGAAGAAAAAAATTGTAAAACACCTATTTAGATATGTTTTTGAGTCTATATTTGCAGAGTAGGTTTTGGGAAACCACAGGACAATTCTTAGGAAATTTTGACTTTCTAATACTTGCTTGTTAAGAGCACCCACAGCAATAAAAGATTGATTAATGTCATACAGAAGGAAAGTAAAGTTCTACAATATACTGTAAGAAGGACAGTTGCAGAACCAGCAGTTATGAAAAACATGAGCTCAAAGCCACACAGGGTGGGATTGAAGCAACTTTTAGCATAATAACCTTGTAGCCATGAAAACATTATATAGCATTTTAAAGTCTAATTTTCTAGTAGTAAAATGACAATGATAACAGTTCTTATCCTCTGGAAGGCCTGGATGATTTAAACAAAGATACTGGTCATAAAACTATTAGACAAGAACTATGAACATGGTGTTCAAAGTTGGAACTATTGGAGTTCATCAATTATCATTATTAATAAAATGTTTCAGACAGTATTAGACACACAGTATGTGTCTATGTGTCTTAGTTAGAGTTTTATTGCTGTATAGAGACACTATGACCAAGGCAACTCTTACAAAAGAAAACATTTAATTGGGGCTGTCTTACAGGTTCAGAGGTTCAGTCCATTATCATCATGATGAGAAGCATCACATCATCCAGGCAGACATGGTGAAGACAAGTCCTACATCTTGATCCAAAGGCAACAGAAGGAGAGTGAACTCCACAGTGGGCAGAATTCAAGCATAGGAGATCTCAAAGCCTGTCTCCACAGTTTCACACTTCCTCCAACAAGGCAACACCTACTCCAACAAAACAACACCTCCTGATATTGCCACTCCCCATGGGCCAAGCACTCAAACATGGAGTCTATAGGGGCCATAACTTTTCCAACCACCATATTCTACTACCTTGCTCCCATAGGCTTGTAACCTATGCAGCCTTGTAGCCATAACAAAATAAAAAATTCATTTAGTTCAACTTCAAATATCTCCATAGCCTATCACAGTCTCAACAATGTTTATAAGTTCAAAGTCTCCTCAGAGATTCATGCAGTCTCTTAACAATAATCACTTACAAAATCTCAGAAAACTAGAAATAGTTCTACCTTAAGACCCAGCCATATCATTTTGGGCATTTATCCAAAAGATTCTGTAGGGGTTAGATAAATTAGATTTAGAAAATACATAGGAGTTTCTGATACTTTTTCTTAATTCAGGGCCTGAAGAGCATTATCAGCATGAAGTCAGCAAAAACAGGAAAGACTTAATAGACTGAAAAACAAGGTTGAAGTCAGGAAAACAGGAAAGACTCAATAGAATTGAAGAAACAAAGTATCTGGCCTGACATTGTTTTCAGCTGCTAAGTGGGCGGAGCCCAAATTAAGCTGAAACAGAGTTCCTCCTATTTAAGGACAGTGCGTGGAGCCCAGAAGAGAAGAGGCCCCTGATGCTAGAGAGCTCCAAGAGTCCTGCTGAAAAAAGGGCTGGCCATTGATGGCCAGCTCTCTCCCTGAAGCAGAAAGAAGCCGGTGAGCAAAGAAAGCCTGAGCAAGACACCAAAAGGTCAAGGACTAGACCCTGTGGCTCAGCTTTTGCCTAGAGGGGTTTGATCTGTCCGGTCAGTGGCCTAGGGGAAACTGTGCCTGGCTTTAAGGACTGAGGCAGAGCAGCTGAGTTCCTGTTTCAAAAGAAGTTGGCCTGCAGACGGCTGGGGTCTCCCACAGAAAACATGAAATCTTATTTAAGGTGAGACTGCAATAACCAACTTACCCTGACGAACCTGCATCTGAGAGATCCAGAAAAAGGACTGCTAAGTGTGTTAAAGAATCTACAACAAAGACTGTGTTCCTGACGACTGAGGACCTGCCCCAGAGACTGTATCATTCTAAAAGGTTATGAAAGTAGTTGTTATAATTTTCAATAGGTTTAGTGGATAGGTTAAAGGGGTTGTAGGAATTTATAGGATTAATAGTTAAGAAATTGTTGGTGTTTGTTATAAGTGAATTTAGTAATAAATAAATAAGAGTTAAATAAATAATAATTTAAAAGTTCAGTTACAAGATTCTTCACCAAATTACAAGGACATTGGCTCAACTACATTCATAGCAGCTTTATTTGTAATAGCTAGAAACTTAAAACAATCGAGATGCCCTTCAACTGAAGAATGGATTAAAAAAAGAAACTGGTACATTTATACAATGGAATACTGCTCATCTATTAGAAACAAGGAAATCACACAATTTTCAACCAAATGGTTGGAACTAGGAAAGCTCGTCCTGAATGAGCTAACCCAGACCCAGAAAGATACACATGGCATGTATTCTCTCATAACTTGATGTTAGCCATGTAGCACAGGATAACTATCCTATAACCCACAGACCCATAGGAACAGGAACCTAGCATAACTATCCTACAAGAAATTCCACCCAGTAGTGGATCAGATGCTGAGACACAATCAAACATTAGGGGTGCTCTGGGAGTCTTGTGTAAGAGAGGGAAGAGGAATAGAGAGACCTATAGGAGTCAAGATCAACACTTGAAGATCAACAGAACCAACCAATCTAGGACTCTAGAGGCTTACAGAAACCAAAACACTAACCAAAAAAGAAGAAAAAAACATAGACTAGTTAGATCCCCCAAACAAACATAGATGATAAACAACTGTTCGTCACACAGATCCCTCAGCAAGTGGGGGGGTGGCAATCTCAGTCATGAGCTTTGTTACCTGTTAGTGGAACACTTTACCTGAGCTGCCATGCTGGGCTGCAGAACAAGAGGAAATTCTTAGCCCTATGTGTCTGATGAACTGAGGGGGGCTGATAGGTGGGGGCCCCCCACACTGCAGGAGAAGGATAGATGGGAGATGGGGTACAGAATGTAAGGATGGGGCCAGGAGGGGAAGAGGGGGGAATGTAATCGGGATGTAA
The DNA here is from genome assembly GCA_907164525.1 of Lophiomys imhausi. Taxonomy (NCBI): domain Eukaryota; kingdom Metazoa; phylum Chordata; class Mammalia; order Rodentia; family Muridae; genus Lophiomys; species Lophiomys imhausi. Next base: position 1,486,635 of record CAJQZJ010001166.1, read on the forward strand.
CTTGAATTAATAAATAAGCTTAAAAAAAAAATCAAAATCAAGCCGGGCGTGGTGGCGCACGCCTTTAATCCCAGCACTTGGGAGGCAGAGACAGGCATCACTGTGAGTTCGAGGCCAGCCTGGTCTACAAAGTGAGTCCAGGACAGCCAGGGCTGTTACACAGAGAAACCCTGTCTCGAAAAACCAAAAAAAAAAAAAAAAAAAAAAAAATCAAAATCAAGAAGCAGATCACAAACTTCCAAAACATCATGGCACAAGATATATATTACCATTTCAAAATCTATGAAAAAGAGTATAGCAAGGAAATACTAGAACAAAGCAAGACCAAAAACCAGCTGGGCAAACTGCAAACTCTGCATCTCCATGTCTGATATCAAAATGCTTTTCAGTTCTTCAATTCCTTTTAACTTTGTTGACTGCAACACATTTCTTTCTCTTGGCTGTTTCCAATCCCTGTTAGCAGCTTTCCTTGCAAGTATTCCATGGCTCTGGCATCTCTAACCTCTTGGGGGGGCCAAGGTTTCACCTTCACAACTTCACACAATGGCCTCTTTTGGCCTCCATGCAGGGACACTGTTGTCACAGATCTGGCTTCAGCAACTTTCCTTAGTCGAGAAGGGAGATTCCATAACCCCTTTCTTCTATCCTTGACTCCAAAGCCAGAGAATGTGGTCAAAGCTGCCAAGTTCTGCTGCTTGCTGGGGCTGGAACATGGCCTCCTTATTCAATTACATCTTCATCAACTTTTTAGTTTTGAAAATTTCCTTTACTGCCTAAGCTTGGCTTTGCTGGAATTTGCTCTGTAGACTGACCTTGAACTCAGAGATCTGCATGCCTCTGCCTCCTGAGAGCTGGGATTAAAATCATGTACCACCATGCCTGGACCTGAATTTTTCTTTAATTTCCCTTCACAAGATGGAAGCTTAACTGTGTAGGATCTTGCCGCATGAGTCTATGGGGCCATACATATTCAAACCACCACAGTGTGCCTTCAGGAAATGGTAGCTTCTTTTTGTGGAGATATCAACATCTTTATCAATGTGATTAATTTTTTAATTCAGTCTTAGCAGCAGAATGTATTGTAAAGAAAGTATTCAAACACTGGGCTGAAAACAAATATAAATATTAAACAACACTTGCAAATTATTTTTCCTACAAAAAAAAAAAAAAAAGAAAAAAGAAAAGTCCCAGTTCTTCCATGCAGCCATACAATGTCACAGCCCTCCCATAAGAAACCTATGCCATTCTCATACATTGTCGTTAAGGAGTAATCAGGTGAAAGCAAGAGAAAAACTGTGTGGACTGTGGATTTGGAGTAAAGCTTGACTTGTCGCTGGCACTATGATGGTAGCCTTGTAAGCATCCCAAATGAAAGTTTTTCCACGTTAAAGATCATACAGAAAGCAATAACAATATCAAGGTTTGGAAGACGGTGGCATGAGAAAGGAAGAGGCATGGTCATAACTTCCTATAAAGTTAACTTAAAAATATCATATGTGTAAATAGGATTTTAATCCCATGATACTTAAGAATAAGGGTGGGATATAATCTGACATACATGTATCGATTGACCTTTAGGTATAAACAATAGAAAGGACTCCAAGAGAAAAATGTTTGATTTCAAAGATTTAAGACATTGGAAACTCATTTGGTAGCCAGGTGGAATAAAGCAGAAGAGAGCAACTGTGCAAGATGACAGCCATGAATTAGAAGCCAGCCGGGGCTAGACAGTAAGACTGTAACAAAGAGACAACAAGAAGCAAACAACACAAAACAATAGAAGACATAGGAAATGCCTCCATAATTGGCAGGTTTCCCACTAGCTTTCTTAGCAATTGCTATGCATACAGAATCCACTATATCTGCTCATAGTTGCCTGTAGCCCCAGGGCAAGTATTTGCGGGAGTATTCCCAGAGGCAGTTGCAAAACTTCACATCAGCTTTAATTCACATTATCCCTATGTTGCCCCAAGAGCTAAAGACATTTTTAGCCTCTTCTCTGCTTTTTGGTTTTCACATAAGTGACCCTTATTGGTGAATCTAGGGCAGTATCATCTAGACAAGGGGAAAAAAAGACAGGAAAAAAAAAAGAGTCAAGAATGCTACAAAGCTGTAAATAATCTGATACAATAGAAATTAATTTTTATTATGTATATACACACATAATAAAAATTAACATATATGTTATATATAATATATATGGCAATCCATGCAATATGTTATACTACAGCAATCATAAAAATTTTCCCAGTGACTTTCTTTTGAAGTGAATCGTATACTATTTTATATTGATTTGTATGCTTCTAGCACATTTGCCAGTATTAAACATATGAATGGTCCATAGATGAGCAATAAACAGAAATGGTTCTCGTTGACATTAACAGCCAAGACAGTCTTCAACAAATGTGGGGGGACAGCTGGACAGTCACATGCAGATAAGTAAAAGGGAGCCAAATCATTATATCTTAACAAGAAGGAATTTTAAAAGGTGAGTCACCAATTTAGTTAAAACTAACAATTCTCAGAAGAAAAATTTTCTTGCTTTGGGTTAATCTGTATCTTCTTAAACATGACAAAAGAAATGCAAGCTTCACAAGTTAAAATAAGTTTTTAAAAAAAAGGAAAAATGTCTTCAAATGGCAGCATTCATAAAGAAAATAATTACAATTGGGACAAATTACTTATAAATCATATCTGATAAAGGACTTGTAACTTGTATCTAGGAGACATAAAAGTCTTTTTAAAATCAACATTAAATTGTCAAGTGACCTAAATTGAAAGTAGGCAAAGGATTTAAATAAACATATTTCCAAAGAAAATGAATACATGAACATACATATGTGAAAACAGGTTTAGTCTTTGTTCCTCATGAGGGATATGTAAACCCAAACCACAAGAAAATACTTCACACACCCCTAGCATGTCTGAAAAGAACAGCAGAGAATGTCAAGTTCTACTTAGAAAGTAGAGAAACTGGCATCCTCAAACACAGTTGATGCTGCTGTAAAGTGGTCTAACTACTTTGAAAAGTAGATTGGCATTTTCCTGAATTCCAAATATAGAATTACTGTATGAAACAGCAATTCTTTGCCTTTGTGTATATTCAACATAATAGAAAACATTTATTCATAATATGTATATACAGATGATGATTGAAGTTCCCTTCATGAGCCAATCCACTTATCCACCAATGACAACTGTTAAGTAAAATAAGATTTACCCATGCAGTATTATTTGTTCACTAAAAAGAATGCAAGATTGACCACTGACACTACTAATGAAACTCTGATATGCTTGCAGACAGAAGCCTAGTATAACAGTTCTATGAGAGGCTCCACCCAGAGTGAATCAAAGAGATGCTGATGTTCACAGTCAAACCCCCATATGCAGCTGATTGGCAGCTCGGTCTTCACATGAACAAGTAGATAGGACTGCTTTTTTTTCCTCTTTATTTTTTATTTCTTCAAGTTACATCTCAATCGCAATCCCCACCCTACTTCCCCCTCCTGTCTCCTCCTCCCACCCTCTTCCTCCTCAACCCACCCATCCCCTTCCTTTTTTATTTTTTCTTTAAGTTTAAGGTATATCTTTTTCTCCCCAACAGCTCCCCCTTTCAGTCCAACAAATGGCTCTTTCTCTTTTAATAATAAATATAATATAAAACAACAGAGGTAATTAGGCCACAATTATGAGAGTTATATGGCTTAGGATACATTCCCAATGTCCAGTCCATATGTATTTGGCACCTGACTTTAATGTTCTACTATCTAACCATCTCCATGAGTTTAAAGTTCTATATTTAACTCAGTCTTCATACTAACTTGCATCACAATTTTAAAAACATCTTCTTAGATCTATAACACTATCTTGATTCCTAAACAACTCAAAATTTAATTATGAGACTCTAGTTATCTATTCATCAACCACCTCAGAGACCTGAGAGGGATAAATATATCTGTTTATATAGGAAGTGCAGGGCCCGCAGTTTCCAAAACTAAGAAATGACATACCAGTGGCTGCCTGGACAGTTCCCATTTTCTCTCCATACATTGCAGCATCGATCTTCAGTCATTTGGCCCCGTTTCTCTGACACACATTGATTGTAGAGCAGGAATTATGAAGGACTTACCTACCCTGTCTTGGCAGAGATAGGTTATTGACTTACCTGCTTCCAAGTTTTGTCCTTTTTGGACAGCATTCTGTCTACAGTTGGAGCAAGGGGTTTTTCCTGCCAAGAGATAGGCTTACCACTAATTCAATCATCTCCCACTGGAGATTCTTCGATGCTCATCTTCTACTTGGAGTAGAATAGGGGGTGCTGCCGGGACTTGACATGTCTCGATATCAAAAAAAAATGTAAAGTTAAGATAACATCTTTGAATGCCATATTCTGCAGATCTCTTGAGGTTTTTGAAGAGGCCATATCTATCTCGTATATTAGGATATGCAAATGTTGCTTGTATCTTAGCAACTTGATTTCTGATTAGCTTAGAAAATAACTATAGTAGACTGTCATAGTACCTAACAAAATGACAGGCTTGCATGACTATTAGTTTGCATTTCTTAATTATCCTAAACGGTTTATGACAATTAGTAAGAAAAGGCCAAAACTTCACATTTCATTTTTTTCCTTTATTCCCTGACCCTTCCTTCCCACTTCTCTGGAGTGGAGTGTTCCTATATAACAGTCCCTCATCCTAGTTCAGAGGTCATATGAGGGCCAAGTGCCTCCTCATACAATGGGGGTCTACAAGGCAGTACCACCAGTGAAAAGTGTCTCGTTGCCAGGGAGAGAGAACTAAAAAAACAAACAAACAAATAAGCAAACAGATAAAAAAGAATAAAAAATAAAACTAAAAGTAAAAAAAATAAAAAATAAAAAAATCTATGTCCATGTTCCCTTTGGTGTGTTGGTTGTAGTATCAATATCCTCTACTACATAGCTAAAATCCTACTACAAGTGAATAGATTCCATATGCATCCTTCTGAGTCTGGGTTAGCTCATTCAGGATGAGCTTTTCTAGTTCCATCCATTTTGCTGCAAATTGCATAATTTCATTGTTCCTGATAGCTGAATAATATTCCATTGTGTAGATGTACCACAGTTTTTTTAACCCATTCTTCGGTTGAGGGACATCTGGGTTGTTTCCAGTTTCTAGCTATTACAAATAAGGCTGCTATGAACATAGATGAGGAAACTTCCTTTTGATTCCGTGAGGAGTCATTGGGTGTATACCCAGAAGTGGTATGCCTGGGTCCTGAGGCAAAGCTATTCCAAGTTTTCTAAGATATCACCATACTGACCTCCATAGTGGTTGCACAAGCCTGCACTCCCACCAGCCACACATCAAAAGTATCATACACCATGAGTAAGTAGGCTTCATCCCAGGAATGCAGGGATGGTTCAACATACAAAAGTCTATCAACGTAATTCACCATATAAACAAGATGAAAGAAAAAAACCACATGATAATCTTGCTAGATGCAGAAAAGGCATTTGACAAAATCCAACACCCCTTCATGCTAAAAGTTCTGGAGAGAACGGGCATACAGGGGCCGTACCTAGAAATAATAAAGGCAATATACAGCAAGCCAGTGGCCAACATCAAATTAAATGGAGAGAAGCTTGAAGCATTTCCTCTAAACTCAGAGACAAGACAAGGATGTCCATTTTCAACATATCTCTTCAATATAGTACTTGAAGTTCTTGCTAGAGCAATAAGACAACTAAAGGAGATCAAAGGGATAAACATTGGAAACAAAGAAGTCAAATTATCCCTATTTGCAGACGATATGATAGTATACATAAGCGACCCCAAAAATTCCACCAGAGAACTCTTACAGCTGATAAACACCTTCAGCAATGTGGCTGGATACAAAATTAATTAAAAAAACCAGAAGCCCTTCTCTATACAACAAACAAAAGGACTTCCTTTTGACATGGACTCTGTTGCCAGTTTGCAGCTCATTTTCTTCTGGTGGGGTTGCAATGTCTAGCTTCAGCAGAAGTTGCTCTTAGGCTGAGCTGGAGTGCATTGAGGTCCACTCCACTTTTCTGAGGGGAAAGAGAGAGAGAGGGGAAGGAGGAGAGGACAGGACTGGGAGGAGAGGAGTGAGGGGGCCGAGATCAAAATGTAAATTGAATTAATAATAAAAAAGAATGCAAGATTGAAATATGCTTCAGTATAAATGAACTTTTAACATAGTCATGTTTGAATAAAACCATACCCACATCTGCATGCTATATGAGTTCATTTTTATTAAATATCTAGAATAGGTAAAACCATACAGACAGAAATTAAATAGTGGTGTCTAGTGAAGAGGAGGTAGATAGACAATGAATGCTGTAAGATTTCTTTGGGGAGAAATAAAGTATTTCTAAAATTGCACAGTAGTGAATATATTAAAACCTGGTGAATTACACCTTTTAAATGATTGAATTTTATGCTATATGATATTTCAGTGAGGAGTGTCTTTAAAAATTGGAAGTATTGAAATCTGAAAAGGTTCTCAGAATAAAATTCTAATGATTTAACTTATGTTAACAAACATTAAATATCTATGTTGTGAGTAAAGAAACTACCATACTCTGAGAAAAAAGAGATTAAATTATTTATTCATAGGTGTGTAAAATGGGGAAAGATGTAAACTTTTTATACATTAGATAATATAGTATATAAAATGCATATGAATATAGCAAAAAGATTGTCAGAGGACAATGATTATGTTTTCTTGGTTCTGTGATATATGTGGCATCAATACTATGTGACCGCCTGACACATAGTTTTAATGGTTATTTTTTTTTACCTGCAGTATTGTTGTTTTAAGAACATGAAATGTTAATATATAGACCTAGTGAAATTAAGACTCTGGAAAAGGATTCTAAATTTTAAAAATCCATTACATTTACATAAAATATGCACCATAAATACATACTATAAAAGATACACCATAAAAGATGAACTATAGCATAAACACAGGTAAAATATCTTAAAATAAGGTCATAAAATGCAAATTTTAACATGCATAGAGAATTGGTAAAGATCTTTAACTTGGAGAGAATTTAGAGAAAAACATTTTTCTTCTATTTATTTTGTTTCTATTGAGGCAAAGAAAGTTTTCTCTTTTTTTAACCTTTTTATGTTTATTACTTCAAGTTACATCTACATCACAGTGCTCTCTTTCCGCCCCTCCTGGTCCCACCCTCCCCTCCTGTCCCCTCTCTCTTTACATATCAGCCACTCCCCTCCCCCCAGTTCAGCATTCATATGAGGGCTAAGAGCCTCCTCATATACTGGAGGCCTACATGGCAGCTCCACTAGGCAAAGTGTCCCACTAACAGGTAACAAAGTCTATGTTCCTATTCCTTTTGGTGTGTTGGTTGTAGGATAGTTATCCTGTACTATATGGTTAAAATCCAATTATAAGTGAATATATGTCATGTGCATGTTTCTGAGTCTGGGTTATTTCACTGAGGATGAGCTTCTCTAGTTCCATCCATTTGGCTGCCAATTGTATGATTTCCTTGTTTCTGATAGCTGAGTAGCATTTCATTGTGTAAATGTACCACAGGTTTTTTTTTTTTTTCACCCATTTGTTGGTTGAGGGACATCTGGGTTGTTTCCAGTTTCTAGCTATTAAAAATAAGGCTGCTATGAACATAGATGAGGAGATGTCCTTGTGATTTGGTGAGGAATCATTTGGATGTATACCCAGAAGTTGTATGGCTGGGTCTTGAGGTAGAGCTATTTCAACTTTTCTAAGATATTGCCAGACTGATTTCAATAGTGGTTGTACACGTTTGCCCTCCCACCAGCAATGGAGGAGTGTTCCCTCAAGAAAGTTGTTTCTAAAACAAGTAATAGTTTTCCAACTAAAAACAGTAGTGTAGATATGACTAACTCCACCAGGCGAGAATAAAGAGATTTCTTCCACAGAAGTGCTTTGGTGTTCCCAGAACAATGGTCACTCGTGGAGCAAATAAAAGAATCTGTATATTTGAGTGTTAAATATACATTTAACTTACACTTCAATTTAAATGACTGATTTTCTTACCACCAACACTGTACAAAAATGGTGTTTTCTTATTCACCAGTAATTATTAAATAATCACTTGGATATTTTCCCTTTGACTGTTGCTAATTTAAAAGTGAAGCTAATCATGATATGCAGAATGCTTAAACTGCCATCCACGTAAAACAAATTTTAAAAGTCACTAGCCGCTTTCTTTCACCTATCAGGATTGTTTTCGTTTTTGGTTCCCCAGCTTCCCAAGAAACCTTCACAGAAGAAGTCTTAGTCATTTTTCCACTCTCTAAGACTTTAGGTTGGCGACTTTGATGACAGTCTTTGGATCTGGCAGGGAGTGTCCTAGATTCTTGAAATGACATCAGTTACCAGTAGGTAGGTGCGATTCTACATAAGATTAAGTGGAGCTCATTGAGGTCTTGGTGGCACACATGAGCATCTTTCCTTCTCAGTTTCTTAGTTGGTCCACAGGGTCATCATTGGGCAGATGGGATGACAAAACACTGTTGTGGGACCCTGAATACTACATCTGTCCAAGAATCCCAGTTGTTCTGAGGCAAATGAGCAGGTAAACTAACAACCCCTTGAGATTTACTGATCTTCGTAGGGACTCCACTACCTAGAAGCACAGTGAGAACATAGGGCATGGATTTGACAAAATGAACATAGCTCATTTGCATACTGCTATCTCAGTGCCTGCTGGGTTTCTAAGTGAGGATAGAGCAACATTCTTATGAAGCTAGAAATTAAGTTTGCATCCTTAATGGTTCATGGTAATGAACCCACAGCCAGAGAAAGGTCTTACTAAACAGTTTGGGCTGAATGATTCTGATTATTAAGAGAAAACGAGGTTGTTGTTATGCAATGGTAAGGAATATAAAATAGAAAAAAAATCTCTTGAAAACTTTCTGCAGTGGGAGATGTTAAAAGGGCACAGCAGCATTTTGATGTGGGTAAAGTACTAGGATCTGGACACCCCACACAGTAAAGAACCATTAGCATAAAGATACCTGCTGAGCACAAGGGAGAAAGCACACAGTCATTAGAAACAAGAAAGTTATATAGTATCAGCTATTGTTTCCTAAAAGAGTTCAGGAATATCTGTAGCAGCCAGCCATCCTTCTGTAAGCTATAATTTTAATTTGTATATATTAGCATAAATATTTTTATAAGCAATATTTTGATAGTGAACAACCTAATATCTTGTGTTGAGGTGTGTGAAAATGTATGGTTACTAAACCTCACCTTGATTTAAGTAGCCAATAGAATTTAGATTTATTTCTTTGTAGACAAGTCCTTTTTTGTTTGAATAAGAAATAGTTGTAATATGCTCGATTTGAGGGTGCTGCTTTATTGCTGTAGGTAGGTTCTGAATAGCCACAGTAGTGAGTATGTTACATAATATTTTCAAGAGAGTAATTAGTAATCACGGTGGTTTCTTCTCCTGGCTGTCTTCATTTCACAGTGACTGGAGGCCTAAGAAACATATTATCCAGAATGCTTTGCCAGCAGCTTTCTGGTTTAGAATCCACTAAGCAGAAGCCAAAAGCTTTGAAAGGTCAAAGACAAGAAGAAACTGTTATTCTCTGTCCAGTGGGGAATCCCTGTGGATTTTGACAAATTGTAATTCTTTTGTAACCAAAAACCCTGGGAATTATTCTCTTGCTGCTTTGGTGAACAGAGAGCAATGGAGGAAGATTCCTCTGATTCTGGAACAATACTAGGCTTCTCATGGCAGCCAATGAATTTAAGAATGGGTGAGTGTTGTGTATGGCCCCTGTTGCTCCAGCCTTTCTCATACAGTTCTTAACCACCTACTTGACTCATTTAGTTTTTTTCCCTCCTGTTTAAAATATCAAATGCACAGTTACTTTTTTAAAATAAAATTTTTCTTTCCTTTTAAGGAAAGAAGTAATGTTTTAATTATTCTTTGAAAATTTCATGTATGTGTGTAATATATCCTGATCATATCTTGACATGCACGCTGGTATAGCAATGGCAGGACTATGGGGGTAACCAACTGATTTTGTGTATGAATTTGCAGCCTGCTCCACAGGAGAGAATTTGTGTTTGAAACTATAACAGTTGTCAAAACCCATGGATATTGAGGACATAAGCCCTTGGGAAGATTCAATTACTGTTGTTTTGCTAAATAATGGTTTTGTCAAACTTTCTTCTAAATATATGTTTATTTCCATAGATTGGTGCTGCTTTTAACTTTGATCAGGGAAGCTTCTCATTGTAATAGATACAGACATATTTTTTCTTCTTAAACCATAAGCAATATCACGATGTTGATGCAAATAATTCTGAAAAATTGAAATTTGGCAACAGCACTAAATTTTGCAATATATTTTAAATAAAAATTGATAGACCAGCTTTCAAATAAAAATCAGTAGACCAGCTTTTTGAATAAAAATTGGTAGACCAGCTCTTTACACTGAGAAACTCCTTTAGCCAGGCATTACAGGATGAGAAATTATAAAAGGTTAATGGGAAATAACATCAAGTTCCTATACTCAAGGTTGGGTAGATGGCCCTGGCAGTAAAGTGCTTGGTCTATGAATATGAAGACCTAATTTCAACCTCCAGGATGCACATAAAGAAGGCAGAAATAGTGGGATACTCTTATGACCTATGTACTGGGGTGGTGGAAATGATGAACCTGAGGCTATTCAACCTAGCCTAATGGGAAAGCCCCAAAGCACAAGGTGGATAAGTCATTGGGAATGAAACCTAAGGTTGTCCTCTGGCCTTTATATGAATATAGAATTGCATGCACCTAACTCACATCAGTGCACATGCACACACACACAAACATACATACATACATACATACATACATACATACGTACATACATAATATATAATACATATATAATATACATAATACATACATACATATATACATACATACATAAATATGCAAACCTGTGCTTTATAGCTTAGTTGTACCGAATTGCTACTTCTTGAGCACTTATACAGTGCGATACTGTCCTGAAAACTAAGTGTACTATAATTTAATTTAAGCCTTGCCACAACTCTGTGAAAAAGATACTGTCATAAATATATGACCACAGAGGACTAAGGAAAGGAACTTGTGGACATTACATAGTTTGAATGTGATGAAAACATATTTGTGTTTAGGCATTCTCCAGACTTCACTCATTTTTAATTTTGTAAGACAGGTATTGTATCCACTCCAACAGTGCAGCTGGGATGGGACTAGAAAACATGCTTAAAGGAAAATCTTCCAAGAAGAATCTTTGGTCGTACTATTTCCCTGAAACATTTTACTCCTGATCATTTCAATGTGCTGTTTTTTTTTTAAATAAACTAAAGGTCAATCCAAAGTAATAAAATCAATTATAAAGTGGTTAGAAAACAGCTTTTTAATTAGAAAAAAATACCACTCAACAAGAGAAAAATAAAACTTGGTAGCAAGGGTAGAAATATTATAAGAGCCAGAGGAACAAGGACTTTGCTCTGACATTGTGTGTCCTTGTAGTGTCAGAAACTGTATCCATGAAGTCTCACAAATATGGCTGTTTAAACATGAGCTGATCAAGGATGACACCAGTCACCAAGAATAATACTAAAGCTGAAGTAGGAAATTTCATGAATCCTTAACCTTGCACAAGAACTACAGGCAGCAAAGCAATGCTGAGATCATGAAAAATAGTTTTCCCCAGGGAAAAGCACACTGGTTATCCAATACCAAATGGCAAGCCACAAAGTAACATTATGTGGACAGAAAAGGTTGTATTTAGGAGTGTGTGTGTGTGTGTGTGTGTGTGTGTGTGTGTGTGTGTGTGTAATAAAGAAAAAATGGCAATAGATTTGAAAGAGAGTAGAAGAATTGTAGATGTTTAGGGGCAGGAAATATAAGGGAGAAATGATGTAATTATAACCTCAAAAAATAAAAGAAAAAGAATTAAATAATGGCTATGTTTTATGTAAATTGGAACATGAATACAGCAACTTACTCTGCACCTTCTCAAACAGCAACTTACTCTGCACCTTCTCAAACACAACCCTCTCCTTCTCTGGTGGACAGGCATTGGCTAGGTTGACAGCTAAGGTTTATGGAACACTTATTGGCTATGCATCACAGCAGGAATCTCATGTATGTATTTTGTAGTTCTCAGTAATACATAACTATTGCCCACATTTTACAGACTGACAGGTTGAGACTTAGGCAATGTATTTGTCCATTCAAAGTGGAACAAAAGTGGTAGCTCAGCCAACCCATTGCAAACAGTGCACCTACTTGTTAGTTGGACATTCTCTGCCATCTTACGCCATGAAAGAAATGCACTGTGCTCCTTGCAGAAATGTCTGATCTCTTCAAGGCATTGTAGAAGTCCAAATTTAAGGTTCTCTGTTTCTCTCTATAAATACCTTTGTGAAAATAAACTCATAGGCATGACTTAAATTAAACTAAAGTGGCAAAGAAAACGAGGACAGTACCCTAAAATAAAATCTACTTTCAACTTTGTGGATTGTAGTTTTATGTGCATCTTCTGGTTCTCAAAATCTCTGGATTTATTTCCTATAGAAAGAAACCTTTACTCTCCTCTTTTAAGAGTAGATTGAGAGATTTTAGCCATGTAGTACAGGTTGGTTGTAACTATCCTACAACCAACAGTCTGAAAGGAACAGGAACATAGACTATGTTATTTGTTAGTGGGACACTTTGCCCTAGTGGAGCTGCCATGTAGGCCCCCCAATGCAAGAGGAAGCTGTTAGCCATTATATTTCTATGAACTGAAGGGGGCTGATATGTAGGGCACCCCACACTGGAGGAGTGGGATAGGTGGGAAAAGGTGGAGAGGGTGGGAGGGAGGGAGAGTGGGCCCGGGAAGGGTGGAGGGAGGGGACTGTGATGGAGATGTAAATTGAAGTAATAAGTAAACATTAAAAAAAAAAAACATTGCACTAACCTGGAGAATATAAAACTCTACACATCTAAGGCAGAGTTTTACATGCATCTTGGTGTTTGAAGCAACCTGAAGGCATTCTTTTGTCTCGTCATTATTGCCTTTCTAAAGATGTGCAGATGCTTATTAGAGGACGGGTTGGGGGTGGCACTGGAAGACTTTAACTTCTCACTCTTGAAAGGGAAAGATTAAGGAATGTCAGCAGATCCACTTGTTGCATATTGATTTGAGTTTCAGTTTGACCTGCATTAAATGCAACTGACTGGAGTTCTGCCTTGTTTCCATTGCTACCAGTATTAATATGGTTGGGATTTCATCATTAGCTACATCTTAGAAATTCACTGTTTCTCTCTGAGGCAGTTATCCACCAAGAGCCTCGTTAGTACTGTCATCACTTTCTAGTACACTTCGTGGTGCTTAGCACTATCCCTGTGCTTATGAAACCATTCATTTCATAGTAACTATCTTCATTGGCCTGGGGATCGATTGTGTTATATTACAGAGCAGGGAAGTTGGCTCAGTCACAATTCCTGTAAACTAACAATGGGAGATTATAAACACATAGTAGAATAAACGAATAGTGAAGCAGCATTTCTGCTTTGTTTTGTTTTGTTTCTTCAGGAGAGAAGCTGGAGAATTGGATTTTTATGTTTTCGAATCTTGATGGATCAGGAAAATGAAAGTTACCAGGCCTAGAGCAGGATTTAAGAATATTTCTGGTCATATAGGTATTTCAGTTAAGCACTGTCAAATGATGAAGTTACAAAACAAATTTACACGGAATCACTTATTGCATACAAACTAAATTTTGATGTAAATCATTCATAATTTTAAGCTGTATTCTGCTTTATGATGGCTTAGCTAGTGAAGGCACCTGTCACAGAGCCAGAGGAACTGAGTTCTGTCCCTAGAATGCCCAGAGTAGATATTCTCATTTCCAAAAGTTGGCTTCTCATTTCCTGCATTGTGATATGCACATGCACATGTAACAAACTTATGTAAAATTTAAAAACCGCACAATATGTAAAAATAAACTGGAAGCAATCTAAATGATAGCCAGATATCCAGATATTACCAGTAAATAAACAACTTTTGAAAGTCACAGTTGCTGGATGTCAACATGTAAAGGAATGCAAATAGATCCATATTTATTGGCTTGCACAAAACTTAAGTTTAAGGGAATCAAAGACCTTAATATAAAATCCGACACATTAAATCTAATGAAAGACAAAGTGGGGGAAAGCCTAGAGCTTATTGGCATAGTTGACAACATCCTGAACAGAACACCAATAGTTCAGGCTCTAAGACTACTGATCAATAAATGGGACCTCATGAAACTGAAAAGCTTCTGTAAGGCAAAGGACACTGTCACTAGAACAAAATGGCAACCTACAGATTGGAAAAAGATCTTTACCAATCCCACCTCAGACAGTAGACTAATATGCAAAATTTATAAAGAACGCAAGATTTTAAACACCAAGAAACCAAATAATCCAATCAAAAAATGGGGAACAGAGTTAAACCGAGAATTCACAAAAGAGGAATTGCTAATGGCTGAGAGACACTTGAAGAAATGCTCAACATCCTTAATCATCAGAGAAATGCAACTCAAGATGACCCTGAGATTCCATCTCACACCTGTCAGAATGGCTAAGATCAAAAGCTTAAATGACAGCACATGCTGGAAAGGTTGTGGAGAAAGGGGAATACTCCTCCATTGCTGGTGGGAGTGCAAGCTTGTACAACCATGGTGGAAATTAGTCTTGCGATCCTTAGAAAACTTGGAATAGCGCTTCCTCAAGACCCAGCCATACCATTCCAGGGAATACATCCAAATGATTCTTTACCAAGCCACAAGAACATCTCCTCAACTATGTTCTTCTCAACTTTATTTGTAATAGCTTGAAACTGGAAACAGCCCAGATGTCCTTCAACTGACAAATGGCTAAAAAAAAAAAAAAAAAAAAAACCAACCAAACATCCAACCAACCAACCAAACAAACAAAACCCCAAAAAACTATACATTTACACAATGGAATACTACTCAGCCATCAGAAACAAGGAAATCATGCAATTTGCAGCCAAATGGATGGAACTAGAAAAGCTCATCCTGAGTGAGCTAACCCAGACACAGAAAATTGCATATGGCATCTATTCACTTATAACTGGATTTTAGCCATAGAGTACAGGATAACTATCCTACAACCATACAGAAATGAACAGGAACATAGACTTTGTTACCTGTTAGTGGGACATTTTGCCCTAGTGGAGCTGCCATGTAGGCCCCCAGTGCAAGAACAAGCTCTTAGACCTTGTATAACTGCTGAACTGAAGGGGGCTGATATGTAGGGCACCCCACACTGGAGGAGTAGGGTAGGTGGGAGAAGTGGGAGGAGGTGGGAGGGTGGAAATGGGAGGGGTGGAGGGAGAGTACTGTGATGGAGATGTAACTTGAAGTAATAAATAAACATTTAAAAAGTCACAGTCACTAGCTTTGAAGCTGATATGAAAATAGTAGATTTTTTTCTATATCAATTATTCTTTCCAATAAGTAAAAGGCATTATTAAATATAAATTTGCATCAACTGGATTATAGAAAGCACCCACTTTTGCAAAACAAAGAAATGGACTCTGATTTACTTTAGTAGAAATGAAATTGTTAGAAGAATTTTGGAAACACTTGAAATAGAACTACTGTGAACCAGTTTCCTTTGGGTCAATCAAAAGGCAGTCTTGGGTCAAAACTTACTAACATGTAACCTACTTACAAAATTTCAAGTCACCTTTCATTCTCACTGCTAATATTTCATATCACTTTGAGAAACTACTAATCTCCGAAGGTTTAGTATATCAATGTCCTGAAGGTATGCACAATTCTTTCTCCAAGGTACAGTTATGTGGATGAACGGTAACAAGTCCATGTAAGGAGGGAAGTAATTAAGTCCAGTGTTTGAGCTAATATATTTAATTGTGAATTTCTGGGAGGTGTGCTTGTATTGATATCAGTTTAAAGTTCATTACTTCCTGCTTTGTTAAATATGCTTAGCATCTGCTTTCATTTACATTCACTCACATTGTGAGTTCTGAAATTCCTTGTGCTAATTTCTGCTTCAGTCAGAATTTCAACTCTTTAACAAAAGAGTCTAAATTTCCTAAGGCAGAATTGATTTACTTCATTTTATGATTTTAGTCCATAGTCCTTGGCTTTATTGACTCTAGACTATAGTGAGGAAGGTCATTGTGACAGAATTATTCCCCTTATGGTGGAGAAGGAAATAGAGAGATAGCTGTTTTGTATAGAATTTACTAAGAGAAAGAACCATTTGTTGGAATGAAAAGAGAAGCTGTTGGGGGGGGGGGAACAGGGTGGAAGGGTGGGACAAGAAGGGGGAATAGGGAAGGGTTTGCGAATGAGATGTAACTTGAAAAAAAATAAAGTACTTATTAAAAAAATAAAAAAAAACACAGCTTTTTCATACAAAAAAAGATAGATAGATAGATAGATAGATAGATAGATAGATAGATAGGTAGGTAGATAGAGAAAATGAATGACCCCTAGGACAAACTATATCACTCAAGGTAATGCTTTTCATGTTGTTAATCTCCAATTATCATCTTCTTCCTAAAATTATTTTTTATTCTCCAGATGTAATTGTTGTCTTGAAGGCTTAATGCCTCTGTCTGCTAACCTAGGCCTAGTACTGGAAACTTCTAGCCTCTGTACAACCTAATCGAGGCATAGAATGTTTTCAGCCTCTGAGACTTACTGCTGAATAACATCATCCTTTTTTAACTCTTTCTGAACTCTGGCTGGCTTGTTCAACTCAATTGTTCTGGCTCAAACTTGTCTCTAAACTGACTGATTCAAACTGACTTCTCTCAACTTCTGACTGTATTGCTCTGCTTGGCCTGAAACCAACTCTAGCAATCTGTTCTAATCTTTTGGTTCCTTCTCATCCTCTGGTTAATTCTCTCTTCACCTGTGTCTCATTTGTTCTTTATTCTTTATTCTGTGTCTCTGTAAAACTCTCCTGATAAAACTGCCTCCAAATTCCACGAGCTGTACTGCCACCAACTGAATTGCCATAATCTCAACTCTTTTGCACTGCCTCCCAACTTACACCCAACTCACCAAACTGACTCTTCCTTCTGCGCTCTTAATTCACCTTTCTTTCCTCTCTGTTCTCATGAGAGTTGGGCATATTTTATTTCTGACTCATTCTTTCAAATCTTTCTTTGATCTGTCACTTTGCCCCTCAATTAGACATAGCTTTTAAACATGGCTGCTTCCTTCTACAAACTAACCTTACATTCATTGTTAGGATTTAAAGGTGTTTACTAAGGGTATGTCTATATTCTAGCCAAATCATACTGTAATACAGGGTGTGTCTGCATACCAATCAGATCACATAGACCTACAAGGACTTTGGATGTGATCCCTTGAAAGACCAGTCATGTTGCTGGATTAAAATTCCTCCACAAGCTGGGGACCAGGTTTTTTAACACACAAGGATTTTTGGATCTAATGCTATGAGCTGCGCTATGGGAATGAATGAGAATTTGTGAGAAATGTATTGTAGCCAAATCAAAACATATATCCTCCCGAAATGTCATTCACATTTCATAACATACAATGCACTTACACTATTGCCTAGAGTAGAACTGATCATTCCAATAGCATTCAAAAGCTTGGCTCCAGGTATTTGTCAAGATTCAAGGCAAACTTCATTATGAATTCTTTTAAAATTTAAAAAGCAATTTGGAACGGACAATAGCATAGAGTAAACATTAGCCTTTCAAAAGGAAGCACGGAAAGGAGTGATAGGACCCAAGCAAGAAGGAAAACCAGAAAGACATTCAAATATGGAAGTCCATGCCCAGTGTTTATATGGTGGTATGATATGATTCATGAATGGCATAGACAACCTACTCTTTGAATTTGCCATTTATAATAGCCCATAAGGTCTCCTTCTGATGCTAGAGCTATTTGCTGTCCATGTCTTCCTTTGGTAGAAGTTCCACATTGGTAACATCTCCTCCAGTTTCTTAGTGTCTTTTGCTTCACTGTCACAATTTAATGAGTTATCTTCTCAAAGACTCTCTGTAGGAATAGTGACTTTGAAACACATTTCATGACCCCATAGTCTTCCTTTTGAAGTCTAAGTGAAGGGTTATAAACAAGCATTATTTGGGTCGTATCAGTGTCTGCTCCTACCTTGAACAACAGATGGAATAAAAGCCAGTGTATTCTGAGATTGGAAATGAATGAAGCTGTGGACCACATTCCTTAGATAAGGTACCAAGCAGCACTCTCCTCTCACGGAAAGTCTTTCAGGTGAGTTTATTATTTCATACCTTTAAACCTGCAATGGGTACAATTTGATCAATTCCTGAAATACCAACAAGGCATCCTTCACTTTTCCTGATGCAAAGTACTTATTGACTTTTAATGACAATATTTTTAAAGCCATGGGTTCTGTAACATAAATTTTACATTAAGATTTCTGACATGAACTCCAAGTTTGTCAAAGTATTTCTTCTCTGATTTTTTTCTTCTTGTTCTCAATGCAATTATGGATGAAAGCAATTGGTAGTAACCATACCATAGTCTAAACGCTGGATTGCCTTAAAAGGCCATCTAGTAGATTAGTCTCATGGATAAATTCAACAAGAACATGGTGGGTAATCATTTTGTTATATATTTGTATTTTATTTGCAAGCATTTTTTTCAGAATTTATGAATTCATGTTCATGTGGGATAATGGCTTATAGGGTTTTTTGCTTTTTGGTTTTTGTTGGTTTGTGTTTTGTTTTGTTTTTGTTTTTTTAAATGATGTAACTTTGCCTGATTTGAGTATTAGGGTAATAATGGGTTTGTAGGAGAATTTTTGAAGTGCTCACTTTTCTTTCATTAGTTCTTTCTTTTCAAGATAATTTAAAATTATTTTATTGTATAGAATATTGATTATGGGCTAAGTGTAGTGGCACACACCTTTAATCCCAGCACTCTAGAGAAAGAGGCAGGTAGGTGGTTTTCTGTGAGTTCCAGGCCAGTCTGATTTATCTGGTGTGTTTAAGGACATAGCCAGGGCTACATAGTGAGACCCTGTCTCAAAATAAAAACAGATGAAACAACAACAACAAATCAAGCAAATACACACAAAAATGTATTGATTTTGAATCTTCTTTGAAAGACTGGTAGGATTCTGCCGTGACTCTATCTGGACATGGGCTTCTTTCAGTTGGAAGGTTTCCATTACTGCTTCAATAGCCTTAATTGTTATGTGTCTATGGAAGTTGTGGGTTTCTTTTTCGTTTAACTTTGGTGATTTGAATTAATTTAGATATTCATTTCTCTTCAACTTTCTAACTTAGTGGAGTAAAGTTTTTCACAGTATTCTATTATGTTTGAGTTTCTATAGTGTACCATGACTTGGTGTCTCCCTGTTTATCTCTGCTTCTGCTAATGATTTTCCTTTTTTCTTTGTTTTGGTTAATTGGACTAAGGGTCTGTGGATTTTGTTTATCTTTTCAAAGAACCAACTCCCAGGTTAAATGACTCCTTGTATTGCTTTCCTCTTTTCTATGTCATTACTGATTTCAATAAGTTAGATGAAGAAGAAAAAGTACCATTAAGGATGAGATGATTCTGTGATGTGAGTAAAGTGCTTAAGTATATGGATCTGAGTTCAGATTCCCAAGACCCGCAAAAAAATCTTGGCTTGGAAGTGACCTTTTCTAATCCTCGTACCAGGGAACCAACATAGGATGATCACTGGAGCTCACTGGCATGTTAGTCTCGAAAATTGTTCAGTAAAAGACGCTGTGTCATTAAAGAGATGACTAGTGGTCATGGAAGATAACTCATATTGATCTCTAGCCTCTACATTGTACACATAGATCCATTTAACACACACACACACACACACACACACACACACACACACACACACAAAGGAAAAAATGTGTTGTTAATATTTTGAAGTGTTTCTTTGTCTTGGAGGTGATGTTTTTCAAGCTGGCCTGGCCAACTTTGAAATTGTAAAGAAAACACCCTGTCAATTATTATTTAAAGAGAGATTAACTTTTTGAAGATTAATTTTTATACTTATTTCTGTGAATGTGTGCGTGTGTGTGTGTGTGTGTGTGTGTGTAACGCATGTGCTGGTACCATGGAGAATACAGCATTGGATTATCTAGAACCATAATACTGGAGGGTGTGAGCCATTGACTTGGGTGCTGGGTCCGAACGTAGGTTCTTTAGAACAACAGCAAGCATTCTTACTTACTAAGTCATCTCTCTAAGCCCTAAATAGTTATTAGTTTTATTTCATAGATGCCAAAATAAATATAACAATTCTATAAATGTCAGAAAAATATCTGAGGGAAGGAAAGCAATCTTTTGCTTTTATTTTGGTAAAAACACAACATAAGATCAACCATCTTGACAAATTTTTTACAGTACACAACATAGAATGGTTAACAATAGTCACCATGATATACAAAAACTCTAATTTTGATGTTGTGAGAGCCTTAACGTTTTTAAAAGGAATTGTTTAGTTCTTAGAATAGATTAAACAAACAGCAGGCAATGTCTTTGTTACAGCACATAAGCAAGAGCACACTTGTCTTATTTTTGAAGGAGGGTAGACAGTCACAGAACTACACCACTTATGGTAACGTCAGTGCTACTACACAAAGATGTGAAGCACATTTTTTATTGCCATTTGTCATGTCATCAGCTTCAAAGATTGGGAAAATTATGTACACTATGCTGCTCCTGCTTGTGTTTCATTTTCTCTATGTAATGAAATGTGAAAATAACAAACTAGTTTAAATAAACTCTGTAGGATCAAGGGACTATGCAAAACCTCATCACACTGACCAGCAGTCTCTTAATCAAGAAGAATGTATGCGTGACATAACACAGCTGAATTCTGACCCAGGGGCTGGCAAACATAGTAATAGAGAGCTAGAAAAAAAATTAAAAATGAATTTTAATCTAATTCTGATTGACTCACAATGGAAAATGACACAAAGAAAACCAGGTGTGAAATACTCCCAATTCTAGGATAATTTTCTGTGTTTTTCTCATCTGATGTAGCAGTATAAATTTTAGCCTATTTCAGAATTCCTTGGTAAGTAAAATAACATTTGATTGAAGCAAGGTTTGATTAATAAACTAAAATTAATATAACATAACACAAATCAGCTGTGATTTTGTTGGTTAATTTTACTGTCTACATATTATAATGAACTTTTATTAAGTGACTTCTATAAGCACATTCTGAACACATAATATTAAGTCATATGCCTGGGTGATTAATTCAACTTCTGTACACTGATTTGAAATGCCAATTTGGTAAATGTGCCCCAGATGATTACATTGCAAGCAATTTGATGCAATCAACTGGCTAAGTGACTTATCTCCACTTGGCACATATCAACTTTCTTTATCCTGCATTAGTCCTAAGTGCCAAAATGAGATATCTAGCTGCTTTGGCACTGATGCCCCCACCTATTATGTTATAGGGTGCTTTGCTTCATTAGACAACAAGATGGACCTTAACTAGAAGAATCCCAGCTGTACTTGCAGCCTTTATTACTCCAGTATTGTGTGTATCAGACAATGAGAAAATCAATAGGAGCGAAAGTGCCATTTATTTATTTATTTAGAATTTCCATGGTGCTGAGAAATGAGTCACAGTGAGGGTTTCTGAATGGGTCAATGCATCTAAGAAAGTAGCAGCTTGTTGTTCGCACATCTGGTTCACCGCTGTAACTTCTTCAAGTTCTCCTACTTCACAGCTGGTGCCCACCTCATCATTACACTAATAATTAAATATCTGCACTATTCACATGATTCCACAGTTCTGAGGTCTGCATTCTTCTGTTCCAAGAGTCTTTTTCTTTCTTTCTTTTTTTTTTTTTTTCTTTTTTTTTTTTTGGTCAAATGTAGCTTGATAAAACTGCATCCATTTAGGGGGGGCTATAGAAATTTGTGATAAAAACAAAACAAAGCAAAAAGCACAACATCCTAAAACTCCTGCTTCTGCTGATAAAATACTTTAACTTCTGTTACTTAATACAATAAAAATGTTTTATCAGGGACATTCACTATTAGATTTTGATGTCCCTTGATACTTTGTGAATATATTATCCCATAATGTCTGTCTGACCCTAGGAGTTGTTTCCTGTTTATTCTACAAACATTAAATGAGAATCTAATGTCTTCAAGGAAATTTCCTAGTGTCAGTTGGTCGAGCATCAGCAAAGAGAGATGATACCCATGAGGTCATGAGGCTTCCTGGTGCTTCTCCTCCAAACTCACGGTGAGAGAGAGAGATAATAAGCACACACATCAGCAATAATATGGAGGGCAATAAATGGAAGAAAACAAAACATTTTAGGTTAGATATGCTACTTATGTTCTTTAAAATAAACAATCAATTTCTAAGAAGTCAGGGCATGACAAAGTCTAGAACAAGAAGAATGATCACAATTCATTACCAGATTTAATAAGGAAATGAGTGGCACTGTGGGGCTACAGTTGAGTTACATCAAAATGAAGCATTGCTAGCATCACACAACTATTAGCATGATAATTATAATGTTATTTTAACACTTCGTCAAAAATATTGTTAGTTCTCATAAGTAAATTCATGTGATGCTTGCTTGTAAACTGTTAAGCAAAAAAACAAAAAACATTAGAATGAAAACCACTAAATAAGAATTCAGAAGAACACAAAAAATGGTATGTTCAAAAATGCAAACAACATATACTTTTGAAAACAAAGCAAGAAAACAACCTTTTAAGGTAATGGTATATGGTAATTTGAAATTTGTGTGATAAGATAATCTTTATTAATATAAATGTATCACCTAGAATTTTATAGAACTTAACAAGAATTTAACTGAGAGACTATACTGCAAAGATGAATCAAGATTGCACCTATAAAAGGCCATAGATTGATATGTGTGAGTGTGTGTGTGTGTAAAACAATTATTTATATAGATGTGGGGGGTGCACATGTGCATGTGCACACACCTTCATATAAAGCCTATTGCCTAAATAAAAAATGTGCACTTTGATCATGTGCCTTTTCATTAAGATATACCCTAAAACATGGTTTTCACGTGCATGTCTGTAATCCTAACATTTAGGAGATGGAAGCCTTATGTTATAGAGCAGATATTGATTGAAGAGACAGACTCTAAAACAAATAATTTCCTTGCTTGATTTTTGTTGTTTGGAGGACTTTTCTTTTATGTTTGAAGCTTAATAGCGTCCAAGATTTAAATTTTGATTTGACCACACCCATAAGTTAACTCTATCAAACTCATAAGAGAACTCAAAAATACTTCTGGATTTAAATGAATGAAAGATTAAAAACTAGTGAAATCTCATACCATTATAGTGATTTCTTTAGGATTCTAAAAATGGAAAACCTTTAAATAACTCATTGTGATTTTTTAAGACTCACTCTTAGTTTTATCATTATTCTATAAAGTTTCATGTAATCTAACTTCTACTGTCAGTGAAATTCCCTAAGCACAAACTCCATTTAATTTTTAATCACACATTATATAGGGTCAGGATGCCTAAATATTAATTAGCTTAGAATACTTACTGAGAACGTTTAATTTGACATTAACTTTAGTAGCAATAAGATGCTATAAAAGTATATTAATATATTTCAATGTGTAGAAACTTCAGCAGGGAGAAAATAACTTCCATCTTATTCCACAAGCTAAGTCTCTCAAAAGCAGTAGCAATGCCTTCTCTTCCCATGACTCTCTTAAAATTGCAATAAAAAAATCAAGGAGGATGTGGTTAAGGACCAAGAGGTTAGAGACTTCTATCCATAGCATGTTTTCAGGAAACAAAAGGATTATGAGAACTATGTGTGTAATCAGAAGCACATGATAATCATGGAACATGAAGGAGAAGCCCAGTGCAATGTGTCATGGAATAACAAACTGCAATGTATGAAAGCTCCTTAATATTAAACAACCCCAGTGTAAATAATTATTCATATATAAGATTTTAAAAAACCACTTCCATTCATAAAATTCTTACATACCACAAAGAAAAGTGATAAAATACATGGTACAATCAAATCATCAATGAAAGTTAATGACTCAGAAGATAATGTTAAAGATCATAAGAATAATAACTTTACAATTTATTTTGTAAGAAATGAAACAAGATAAGATAGCTTACAAAACTATGATAATGGAAAGATTAAACAGAAGGTTGTTCGTTTATATTTTTTAAAAAGAAAAATGCATATCTAGCCATAAAACCAAAATTTGTGACCTTGTTTTGTTTTTTGCAAGTGTTTGAGAGAAGCTACAATAAAACAACATAAACAAGCAAGCATAATAACAGAAAATTAAAATAGAAATCACTTCATACATAAAGCAGACTACTTTTCCTTTCTTTTTTTATGTTCATTTATTACTTCAGGTTACATCTCCATCATAGTGTCCTCTTTCCACTCCTCCCAGTCCTGCCCTCCCACCCTCTACCCCCTATCCCTTCCATCCCACTCCTCTTGAGTGGAGTGTCCCTACATAACAGTCCCCGGCCCCAGTTCAGCAGTCATATGAGGGCCAAGAGCCTCCTCATACACTGGGGACCTACAAGGCAGCACCACTAGGGCAAAGTGTCTCATTGACAGAAAACAAAGTCTATGTTCCTCAGAATGAGCTTCTGTAGTTCCATCCATTTGGCTGCAAATTGTATAATTTTGTTGTTACTAATGGCAGAGTAGTATTCCATTGTGTAAATGTACCACAGTTTGCTTTTTTATCCATTCTTCAGTTGAGGGACATCTGGGTTGTTTCCAGTTTCTAGCTATTACAAATAAGGCTGGTATGAACATATATGAGGAAACATCTTTGTGGTTTGGTGAGGAATCATTTGGATGTATATCCAGAAGTGGTATGGCTGGGTCTTGAGGTTGGGCTATTCCATGTTTTCTAAGATATCGCCAGACTGATTTCCATAGTGGTTGTACAAGCTTGCACTCCCACCAACAATGAAGGAGTGTTCCCCTTTCTCCACAACCTTGCCAGCATGTGCTGTCATTTGAGTTTTTGATTTTGGCCATTCTGAGAGGTGTGACATGGAATCACAGAGTTGTCTTGAGTTGCATTTCTCTGATGATTAAGGATGATGAGCATTTCTTCAAGCATCTCTCAGCCACTAGGGATTCCTCCTTTGTGAATTCTCTGTTTAGCTCTTCAAGCATTCGAAGAAAGAAATTGAAGAGCACGTCAGAAGATGGAAAGATCTCCCATGCTCATGGATAGGTAGGACCAACATAATAAAAATGGCCATCCTGCCAAAAGCAATATACAGATTCAATGTAATTCCTATCAAAATACGAACACAATTTTTTATAGACCTGGAAAAACAATTCTCAACTTCATATGGAATAACAAAAAATCCAGAATAGCTAAATCAATCCTGTACAATAGAAAAACCATCTGGAGGCATCAACATCCCTGATTTCAAGCTATACTACAGAGAAATAGTAAATAAAAACAGCATGGTACTGCTAAAGAAACAGACCTGTGGATCAATGGAATCAAATTGAAGACCCAGAAATGAACCCACACACATATGGTCACTTAATTTTTGACAAAGAAGCCAAAAACGTACAATGGAAAAAGGACAGCATCTTCAACAAATGGTGCTGGTCTAACTGTATGTCGATATGTAAAAGAATGAAATTAGACCCATACTTATCACCTTGCACAAAACTTAAGACCAAGTGGATCAAAGATCTTAACATAAGGCCCGACACACTAAATCTATTAGAAGAGAAAGTGGGGAAAACCCTTGAACTCATCAGCACAGGTGACAACTTCCTGAACAGAACACCAACAGTTCAGGATCTAAGACCAACAATCAATAAATGGGACCTCATGAAACTGAAAACCTCCTGAAATGGCAACCTCCAGATTGGGAAAAGATCTTCACCAAACCCATATCTGATAGAGGGCTAATATCCAAAATTTACAAAGAACTCAAGAAATTAAATGCCAAGAAACCAAATAATCCTATCAAAAAATGGGGAACAGAGCTAAACAGACTACTTTTCATAACTTTAATACATTAAAAAATCGTGCCGGCCCCTAGAGGCACTGTAGATGTGACTGCTATGTCACATGTGTATCAGTAGGTGGCAGAGAGGAGAAAGGTTATATCTACATTCAGTGTTCTGACATATGAACATCTGAATGAATAGTAACCTAACAATCCCAGGGGAGGGGATCAAGCTGAATATCAACACCACTTTGGCGCCATGGGGTAGTCTGTGATGACTACCAGAGCTGTACCAGGCAAGTACCAGATGAACTCCCAGGACAAGAAACAAACCAGAAACTCTGCCTGGCCCTGGATGTGGGGGTTGTGTGAGTCAGCCCTGAGGGAGTGAGTGTGGGAGAGCCAGCCCTGCTTTCTGTCTGCTATGTGGTAGTGTTGGCTAGGGAGAGATGCCTTCCTTTCCCTTTTGGCCCAGGAAAGCTGTTCCTGTCCCTCAGATGCTGCAGCCCTCCCGAGAGCAGATCCTGTGCCTTTCCATAGTAGAACTGCCATGCAAGTGGGAGTTACAGGTCCAGATCCAGGGCTTTGAGTTGGCCCAACCCAACATTTTCCCCATGGATGAACTGCTGGAGTGCAAGAGGACATCAGTTCCAAAGACAGCATCTCCAACAAATGGTGTTGGTCTAACTGGATGTCTACATGTAAAAGAATGAAATTAGACCCATACTTATCACCTTGCACAAAACTTAAATCCAAGTGGATCAAAGACCTTAACATAAGGCTTGACACACTAAATCTATTAGAAGGGAAAGTGAGGAAAACCCTCAAACTCATCGGCACAGGTGACAACTTCCTGAATAGAACACCAACTGCTCAGGACCTAAGACCAACAATCAATAAATGGGTCCTCATGAAACTGAAAACCTTCTGTAAGGCAAATGACATTGTCATTCAAACAAAACGGCAACCTACAGATTGGGAAAAGATCTTCACCAACTCCACATCTGACAGAGGGTTAATATCCAACATTTACAAAGAACTCAAGAAATTAAATTCCAAGAAACCAAATAATCCAATAAAAAAAAATGGGGAAAAGAGCTTAACAGAGAATTCACCTAGAAGGAATACCCAATGGTTGAGAGACTCTTGAAGAAATGCTCAGCATCCTTAATCATCAGAGAAATGCAACTCAAGAAAACTCTGAGATTCCTTCTCACACCTGTCAGAATGGCTAAGAAGAAAAACTCAAATGACAGCACATGCTGGTGAGGTTGTAGAGAAAGGTGAACACTTCTCCATTGCTGGTTGGAGTGCAAACTTGTACAACCACCATGGAAATCAGTCTGAAGATATCTTAGAAAACTAGAAATAGCTCTATCTCAAGACCCAGCCATACCACTTCTGAGTATTATACATCCAAAAAATTCCTCACCAAACCACAAGGACATCTCCTCATCTATGTTCATAGAAGCCTTAATTGTAATAGGTAGAAACTGAAAACAACCCAGATATCCCTCAACAGTGTAATGAACAAAAAAACCGTGGATCATCTAAACAATGGAATACTACTCAGCCATCAAAAACAATGAAATCATGCAATTTGCAGCCAAATGGATGGAACTAGTGAAGCTCATCCTGAGTGAGCTAACCCAGGCTCAGAAGGATGCACATGGCATCTATTCACTTAAATTGGATTTTAGCCACATAGTATAGCATAACTGTGCTACAACCAATGCACCAAAGGGAACAGGAACATAGACTGTTTTACCTGTCCATGAGACACTCTGCCCTAGTGGTGCTGCCTTGTAGGCCCCCAGTGTATGAGGAGGCTCTTGGCCCTCATATGACTGCACAACTGGGGTGGGGGACTGTTATGTATGGACACTCCACTCCAGAGGAGTGTGATGCAAGGGAGAGGGTGTAGAGGGTGGGAGGGCGGGACTGGGACGGATGGAAAGAGGGTATTATCTTGGAGATATAACCTGAAGTAATAAATAAACATAAAGATAAATAAAAATAAAATCATGAAAAAAAAAAAAAGAAGAGGTCAGTTCCACAACTCAGGACTGCAGGATCTCCATGTCATACAACAGTTACAGCATATCTGAGAGGAGTTCCAGTGAGGTTCCAGTCCAGTGGAAACCAGGGGCCTCATACGAGAACAAGGAGTCATTATAATTAAGGAACATTTACAAGCAGAATATGTAGACAAAGGGGAATATTGTGGGACATATTGAGATACACTGCAGCTTCCACAAAGAGCTATTATTTTTTATACTGGGACAGATTGCAAGGGTAGAGGGTTGATCTGAGTGGAGGTGGGAGATGGGAGGGATCAGAGTGCATGATGTTAAATTCAAAAAATAAATTTTTTTAATTAAAAAATTCTGATAGAAAAGACATTTTTCTGAAAATACTACTTCGATATTTGAATCTGAAGTGTCCCCCTAGGCTCCCTTTTGAACACTTGTTCACTAGCATGAAACTATTTCTGAGACCCAAGTGACATTTTTCAGGCAGAAGTAATTCACTTCTCTGGGTGGGATTCTGGATTCAGGAGGGTCTATGGAACTGGTCTAGCTCATCTCCAGCAGGTTAGCAGGCTGTGGTAAGTCCAGCTTCCACCACATGCTCTTGTTGTCATGAACTGAACTGTTTCACCATGGTTTCCCCAACATGATGGACAGAGATCCTTTGAACGTTTTCTTTCCTTCTACAAATTGCTTCCTTGTCAGGTAGTCTGGCTGCTAGAGCAATGTGAAAATAACTACCAAAATTATGAATATTGACCCTAGGCTTCAAAAACAAGCTCTGAATATACTATATATCTATATAGTGATAAAGAAATTTAAAATGTTGTATTATTGTTAATAAAGACTACATGAAAGCACAAAAGAATTTTTACCTTTGCCTTTGTTCCATACACACCCGGCACTAGGTAAACATCACAGAATAGAAAAATGAAATGTGCTTCCTACTACTTTTAAAATTAAGATACTTGTCATAAGAAAATACAATAAATATTTCTGTCCCATTTGTGTGATCCTGGTCATGGATGGTATATATTTATATCTCATAGAGTAAGGGAGTCTATGGAATTGATTAAAAACTTTAATAATCCAAAACCTTTTACAACTACATATTTACAATTATCCACAATAAAGGACAGACAGATACTATGATATATATTGATATCATTAATGTATCATAGAAAAGCCATTTTAATATACTAATGTTTTATCATAGAGACTTAAAATATATTGGTGTTACTTGGAAGGTGTGTGTTACTACTTTGAAATATAGTAAATACAGAGATGAAGCCACTCCACTGCATAAAATGGAAACCCTGTAAATAGTAAAATTAAGACCATTGTGGGGCTGATAGTGTCAGTATATTGCAGGAAGAAGAGAGAATATGGAGAAAGCATTCTAGTATGTGTGCTTATCTATGAGATTAACAGGATATAACTGTTTTAGATGGCAGCCATCTTGTATCCTTTCCACTTTACATTAAAGTACATTAACTCTACAGAGTAATGGCCTCATAAGGAACTGTGATTCTATGTACCCTTCCATTATCTGCCTTCTCTTCACACTTCTTTACTATTCCTTAATAGTTTCAATTCTATTTTCATGGCATATTAAGTCCATACATGAAAGAAACTTCCTACTGGTCTTTCTATGCCTGACTTACTTCAGTTAACACAATGATCTTCAATTTAATACATTCTTGTCTCAATTTCATGATAGCTTTCTTTTAATGGTTGGATAGTACTAGTTCTTTATATGTGCTGCATTTTGTATGTCCTTTCATTTGTTGATGGACATCCAGACTGAATTTATGGCCTGTGTATTGTAAAAAGTATCACAGTAAACATGGAAGTGCTGAGATCTCTGTCATATGCTAGCTCTATTTTCTTTATGTGCATACCAGTATTGGTATGGGGGAATCATATGATGATAGTATTTTTATTTGTGTTTTGTTTTTGAGGAAACTAAATACCTATTTCCACAGAGGCTATCCTAATTTACCAAAAACCAAAAATCAAATAACAAAACCCTTAACAAACTAGCTTCTATGTGTTTCTTTTCCTTGACACCCTTGCCAACATTTGTTGTTCTTGATGATTGTTCCAGGGATGTAATAAAATCTCAGTATACCTTTGACTCGCATTTTCCCAAAGACTTAAATTGGTGAAAATTTTTCATATATTTGCTGGTATTTAATACTTCTTCATTTGGAAAATGGTTAGTTTGTAGTCTTTCTGGTTTATTTATTCCTGTGGTGGTTGAATTTTTAGTTCTTCATATGTTCTTTTGTACATTGTGGGTTTTTATGAAAATAATATTTTTATTCACTTATTACATTAAAGATTTTATTCTACTTTTTTCCATATTAAAATTTGATGAGAAAGCAGTACACACAGTTCATGTTGCTATTATTTTGAATGTAATATAATTTCTTTTCACTTCTAAAACACTGTACTTGCCTTTCATAGTCATTAGAGATTTAATTATATTTTTATTGACTAGATCATCTTTATATAATTTTGTGCTGAACTACACTTGCTTTTTGCACCAAAGTTATCACATGGCTTCCAAATCTTGTCTGTGTTATTTTTCCCACCTCTTTTTCTAGAATTCCAGTTCCATGTTTGTCAGTATTTATTAAAATTCACTGAGAGTTGGTTTATTTTGATTTTTCCTAAGCTTATTTCTTACCTTCAGATAGCATAATTTAAGTTGATACATGTTACTTTCTTCTGTTCTCTCTAGTCTTTTGTTAGATGCGTTGAAACTATGCCTAGTAATGTCTATGGATTCCCTCTCTGCTGTTTCTAACACCGTGTCCACCTTGAAGCTTTTAAAATTATATTTAACATTGCCTAACAGTGAGTCACATTTTGTTCCTTCTTTGAAAATAGAGCTTTTCACTGTTCGCCACACACTGTGCAGAAAGGAATTGAGCTGCCTTGTATCATCATCTTCTGAAAGTATTATTATTTTTTTCTAGTAAATAGTTAAATTTGTGATCATTTTCTTGGCTGTGTGGAGATTTGCTTAATACCTCTTACACTGTTTTAACATCTGTAATGTAGAAGTATAATGACTGTCTTAGTTGGGGTTTTTATTGCTGTGACAAAACACTATGGCCAAAAAGCAATGTGGGGAGGAAAATGTTTCTTTGACTTACACTTGCACGTCCCTGTATATCACTGAAGGAAGTCAGGCCAGGAACGAAAGCAGAGTAGGAACTTAGAGGCACAAGCTGATGCAGAGACCAAGGAGGTGTGTTGCTTACTGGCTTGCTTCCATTGGCTTCCTTAGTCTTCTTTTTTTATAGCACTCAGAACAACTGTACAGGGATGGACTC
Organism: Lophiomys imhausi; assembly: GCA_907164525.1. NCBI lineage: Eukaryota > Metazoa > Chordata > Mammalia > Rodentia > Muridae > Lophiomys > Lophiomys imhausi. The sequence continues at coordinate 1,518,034 of CAJQZJ010001166.1, forward strand.
ACCCACCATAGGCTGGGCTCTTGCCCATTGACCACTAATTAAGAAAATATCTTTCACAACTGAAGCTCCTTCCTCTCTGATGATTATAGATTGTGTCAAGGTGACATAAAACTAGCCAGTACAATGACAGTATGCTAAGATCAGCTGAGAGTATCTTGGGAGGATCTGTAAGAATAAGTGTGCACTACTCATGAACTGATATACTTGAAAACTCATTCGTGGCCTTCCCTGAGCCTTGCTTTTGCTTTCTAGAGTTTGAGCTACCTTGGCTCAATTATGGTTTAGAAGCATAGCTTGGAAAAATCCCAAAAGAAAAACAAATAAATTTTAGATAAAATTTATTACAATATATTATTAGAATTAATTCTATTTTTATTATTAATGTTTTAATCTCTTACTGTCATAAGTTAAACAGAATCATAGATATACAAGGAGTAATGTATTATAAATAAGATTTGTTATGATCTAAAGTTTTAGGCCTCTATGTGAGGGTTTAGAATTGTCTCTTGTGGAAAAAGAGAGCCTACTGTCCATTTGGACTGGGAGAGAAGTAAAGAAATCAAAGCTTTTCCACTTACTGAAGCATTTAATGCAGTCTCTTAAGATTGACATATACTGCCCCAGTTGCCCTACCCAGACAGTCTGTATATTTTTATCATTCCTGCTTTGTTCTACTAACATCTAGGGGTGGAATCTCATTCATGCCAAGGCACTGAGCTCTTGCAAGTGCTGCTTACCATAGCAGGGATCCTCTTTCAACTAATATCTTTTAATGCCACTCAGATGTGACTGCTTCAAAAACATGGCCTGGTTCTTTCAGGGTAAGTTAAATCCTTCACCCTTATATTTTCCACAATACTTTTGAAAAATGTCCATTACTGGTGTTGCTCAACATATAATGTCTTTAGAGAAGGGTTTCTCATTCATTTCTGTAATAACTACTCTGTATATGTAATTCACAAGGCCTTGGTCTGGCCTCTGAGGGTGTAAGGATGCAGGGTTCAGATATAACATCTCACATCACAGTCTTGTGGACCTTGTGTCCAGATTTTATGATGAGAAGCAGCCTCAGTTGGGAACTCAGAGAATAGACCTACAAAAGTAACTTCCATGGTTTAAAGATCATCTCTATTTATTGAGCTATGTGTTTGTTCAGGCATGAAGAAACTAAACTTCTTGTGGACATGAGTACTCAGTTCTAAATGGGAAATTTATGTCACACCCTCAGAGTCCCAAGGAACATCTAGAAAGAGAAGGTAGAAGGAGAGTGGGAACAAGAGAATGAAAGAGTAAAATGAAGACCTGCCTTGTGCACATGACATGGCCAATGGAATCAGCTATGAACACCAGCGCGAGGCACACACACACACACACACACACACACACACACACACACCCCTACAAGGAATACAGAGCAGAAAAAAAGGAAGGAAAACTAAAGAAAAGGAAAGGAGGGACATAAGAATAGGAGGGGGAATATTGTGAAGAAGGAGGCTGTCAGTAGGAGTGACAAAGAGAGGAAGTGAGTACTAGGAAGGTGGATATAATAAGAGTGTACTGTTTGAAAGCATGGAATTGTCAAAATATGTAAATAAATAATATTGTTTAAAACACAGTAAGCATTTTGATAGTTCTTGGCACAGAAGAACAAGAAATATTTGAAGGGTTGCCTTTTGTCTCTCCTATGGTGTCTAAAATATGATGACTATACTCAATGAATGGATGGATGGATGGGTATCCATGTTTCTAGACTACAAATGTCATATGGCAAACTTTATATCTTTTAGTTTTTGTCTAACATATATCTAATATCTGTATTGATTTAATTTTTTTAAGTAATAACTGAATTAACCCATTCTCTACTGCCATGTTTAAATTCTCATTAATTCTCTAAAATACTCCATCTATGTATGTTTATCTTCATTATTAGCAAATCAATGTGGTTGTCTTTTCATCAAGAGTTTATAAAATATATGAGAAACTGTTATAGTTTAAAGTGTATACAACAAGACTGAGCTAAGAAAAGACCAAGATAAAAATCAAATAATCACACATCCAAAGTCACACATAAAATTCTTAAACATCTTTTAGTTTTAATTATATGAAATTGCTAACACTTTAATGGTTTTGCCCATTCACATGAAAGTTTCACATGGACTATGGAGTAGATAATAAAAATATTACATGGATGAGAATAGTGTCAGGTTTAAGATAGGGAAACCTTAAAATAAAATGAACAAGTAAGATTTTAGAAAGAAGACAAGTGATTTAAAGCAGTGTGATATGAGAAGAGTGAGTAATAATCAGAGAACAGTCAGCATAGAGGGCATAGTTCCTGTGTATGTTTTTAAAAACAGTTACTGCATGCCATTGATTTAATTTCTTATGATATACAAATCCCTGAAATGGTAGAGATTAAAAGCAAACTGACAAACAAAGAGGGGTGTGGAAGAAGAGACAAAATAACTGAACACTGAGAATTTCCAAATAAGAAAATAAATATTGCTGTCACTGATAAAACTTTACAGTCATGATAGTGATTTCAAACATCTAAGAGTGTGTTCTAGGGTGATAATATTTCTTTTGGGTATTTTTTTTTACATAATCTAAATGCAAAAGTTCAGGTAAGTAAGGTACATTTTTAAAGTTCTGAAAATTGCCTACTACTAAAATATCCTCTACTCAGTCAAGAAAAAAGAAAATACACTTTCCTAATTGACTTAGACACTTTTATTACTACAGTGCAGCTACATGTCCTTCAAGGGGTTGAATTTTTTATCTAAATAATTTATTTAATGAGTAGGAACAAGGCAGAGCTTCAGGCCACTGTATATGTAAGTTTAAATGGAATTAAAAACATTGAGCTTAATAGAAGCATTTTCTCTGAAATGTCATGTTTTGAAGTGCAAGCAATTTGAACTCCAATTAAGTACAGACTGTAGTTGTTTTGCATATTAGGCCTGAATTTATACTTTCCTCAAGTGGAAATGATGTGTGTGTTCTGCTTTTTTTTTGGGGGGGTAACCCTACTTAGCTTTGGGAGAATTTTGATTATATTTTATAATACTTTCTATCTTTCAGTACTTTTAATGGTATTTTATATCTCCATGTCACATGGATATAGTTATTTGATTTTTTTGGACAAAATGTCACATGACTATTAGCATCATGTACCTATTCAGAAACCGTCAAGACAACTACCCTGCATTATGCCCTTTGATACATATGAAGACATCTACAGGGAAAATTGAAAAAAAAAAAAGATACACTAGAAAATGAATGTTGCCCACTGGTTATTTCAGAACAAACTAGAGCTGCAGCAGCATTCTAACATCCTGAGATCACGCGTGGGTTGGGATTTAGAACCCCTGATCACCCTGGAAACGATGCATCTATCTTAGCCCGCCTTTAGAAGACTTAAAGTTTTGTGCTATAACACTAGCCTCACAGAGAATTCTGAGCTATATAGCAGCAGTGAGTGGAGACCACAAAGCTTGTCATTGGCAGAAAATAAGATATGTTCTCTCGTCTGTTTCTTTAATTTTTCTAGTTCAGCCTTATTTTCACAGATGTCCTATACTTTGAGAAGTCTCTATATTCACAAAAAGCTATTCCTGTTAAATTGAAAATCCTTTAAAAACATAGTAGAAATTAGGATTCTTTTCTTCATTTAAATAATTCACAAGAAAGAATTAAAAAGCCATTTATTGGTTTGATCATAATAGATATTTTTCAGTGGATCTCAATAATAAAATATATATGCATGCACAGAATGAATTATAAGCAGATTCTTGAAGAATCTGCAGAACATGCTTTCCTGAACCAAACGTTTACTCCTAAGCACATCCTTCCACTATCCCCACAGCTTGTGATCTTTCCAGCAACTCCTGGAACAGTTTCTCAACTGACCCATTCCTGTTGAACAGCAGACAGAAGTTTAAGGTCTCATTAACCAGTGATGGATGCATGGATCTCATTCTAGGTACTCAAACAATTGGATATCAAAGTGGCAACGTCTCAATATTATAATAATATTGAGTCCTAGTAAGTCTTTCTATCATCAGACAAGCAAGAAGATAGCTACAGGGAAAGCTACTCATGTGTTTGTAGCTTTGTGTTAAATGTATGCAAATCTTCTCTCTTGAACTTTGTGTAGAAACCCCCATTAAGATAGGCATTAAACATAAAAGACAGTTATAAAATTGTATGTAATAAAGGAAGTGGGCTATTTGGTAGTATAAAGAATAATCATTATTCCTACCACCTTAAGCATTGATATATATATATATATATATATATATATATATATATATATATATAACAGAGAAAGGAAAGAATCAAGATGATTTACATATGATGAGTAAATGTGGTTAACATACAGCAGGGAAATTCAACTTATAGTTGTGGGAAGTAAGTCTTGTTTGAGCTCTCTGTTTGAGCCCTCACTAATTTCTCAAGTAACTTCCACATGCTTCAAGAATACCTAAAGTAAATGGAAAAAAAATTAGACTATTTTTACATGCCTGTTTTTGCCATCACTCTATGAATTAATGTGAATAAAAACATTTTTCTTTGAAGAAAAATATCTAACCAATTACTCTATTCTGTCCTCTGCATTTACACATGTGCAGGCTCATCAGCACATGTATCTACATGCACTTATATGTGCCATCCAGACATGCACACAGTGTAACCTGGAATAGTAAGTCCACAAATTCAACATTTCTGTCTCCAACCAACACATTTTTCTAACTACCTGAGTTTCACCAGGCACTTTTTTATGTATATATTTGTATATTAGAGAAAGGATTGATTGGAGAAAAGACAATGATAAAGAGAAAAATCTGAGTGAACACACCAAAAAAAAAATTGAAAATGAGTACTACAAAATCAAGATGAATTTAGGGAATTCATTAATGTATATGTGAATATTAATGTATAATGTGAATGCATCAAAGAAACACAAAGAATATGCAAGTTGCTATGAAAATACTACAATTTGACTATATCTTTCTCAAAACAACATTTTTATTCTCAATCATTCTTGAATTAAATATGCAACTTGGTTTTGTTATTTGGTTGGAAGCATTTATTAAGAGCCAGACAAGACTTTTGGTATTTGAAAAATAAATGCTAAGTATAAGTCTGTGAATTCTCCAGCTATTATAATATAGTTTTGTCTCCTCCTATTCTTCCTTGGACTTTTAATTCTATCACTTAAATGGGAAAGGTAAAGAACAAAAACAAAACAAGAAAATTACAAGAACACTTAGGTCAACATATCACATTTGTGCACCCATAGTTATTGTCAAACTATTGACCATAGATACAAATCAGAGCAAACCTCTTTGGATTTCTGAGAGATAAAGGGAATGTGGTACCAATATACAACAGGATTTTATATAGCCACAAAGAAAGATAAAATCATACCATTCCCAGGGAAATGGATGGAACTGGAGAACATTGTATCAAGTGAAATTAACCACATTCAGAAATATAAATGACCAAGGTGGAATTTGGATACAAATATTTCTCTGTGTGTGTGACATATAAATTGAAGGGGTTCTATAACAGCAAAGAGCAATCATAAGGAAATGGGAAATTGGAGAGTTATGACTTATGTGACATAAAAAGAGAGGAGGGAGCTATTTTAGGAAACCAGAAAGAAGAGGACACAAGGGGAGGAGGACAAATAGGAACAACGTACCTTGGAATGTGTTTATGAAAATGCCACAACGAAATGCATTACTTTGCTTGCTTTAAGATAATATTTTGAAGTATTTGGAACTAAACCTTAGACTTAAGAGCATGCACAGTCATAGTACTTATTTTTGTATCTCTCAGTGTCGACCTAAGCTTTTCAGAACAATAATTTCATGATACAATGGTTTTCATGTTCAGTGTAGCAACCATATAATTGCAAAATACTTTCAATTTGCATATTGTTGACCTATTCGACTGTGCAACCAATTAAGAAAGTAACACATGTGTAGGAGGTTGAGATGGTTGATAAAATTTACAAATCATCATATTTATGAGTTATGAAAATACTTACTCCTGTAACCTTGGATACCAGGAACATAGAGAAAGATCACTACTCTGGTCAGAGGGGTGGTGGAAAAGAAATAAAGAAAGGAATAGCATGGTACAATTACGTTATGGGGGAAATTAGAATAATGGAGGGGCTCTAATTATTGAAAGATAAATAGATAAATACAGAAGTAGTAGAGAAGAGGCTAAAATAACAGCAAGAAAGTCTGAAAAATTTGTAAGAAATCATACTGTTGATCTTTTAGCTTAAATGTCTGTAATGCACATAAGTCTGAGTACAAATACACATATATAGTTTAAATGAAAATTTCCCATCTGGTTTGATGATTCTCTCTCCAATAATGAAAGACTACCTAACAAAATGCCCATCACCAGGCATAAGAAACCTTTTTGTGAACTGTTGGTCATGTTGATCAAGATATTCCCCAGACATTACATACTAATGCTACTGCACTTTGTTGTCCTCCAAAAGGTGCTGAAAATACTCTGCACTTCTGACAGAGGCCCAGAGGCCCCTGAGCTAGAATTGATGTGAAAGCCTTTCCTTTGGGATTAAATTTCATAGTACCTGAAGGAACCATACATTCAATTTCCAAAAGAGGGAAAAACTAACAGTTCTACACAACTATGATGCCTATGAACCATAACAAAGAATAGCACGGAATGATATCACTAGAGGTACAATAATGGCATGCATACCTTGGCAGTGATCAACAGATCTCTAATTAGATTTAATGCCCACTCAACAAGAGGAAATCACGCTTGATACTGGAAACCTAGCTAACAACTCTGGTCTAGTGAAATCATGGATCTTGGAGGAGAATCTATAGCCTGCACTTTATTAAAACAACATAATCCCTAACTACTAATTCTAAGCATTTGTCCTTATATACACATATAAATGCACTCCCCA